>CABFPE010000502.1:517225-532563 GCA_900660155.1 Hofstenia miamia
TGACTGCAATTTGGTGTTTTGTAAAATTATAAATTGAAAAAATGGTGGTTTGTAATGCAAAAAATCATTAAGTTTGTGACAAAGCCCCAATATATCTATATATATATATATATATATATATATATATTGGGGCTTTGTCACAAACTTAATGATTTTTTGCATTACAAACCACCATTTTTTCAATTTATAATTTTACAAAACACCAAATTGCAGTCAAGATATATGAAAAAAATTCTTAGAAAAATTTATTGCATATTTAAACTGAGATATCATCATGTAGTTATTTTCAACTTTTGAATTTTCATTCAAAAATTAAAAAAATTCAATGTATCACATTTATTGGTGTTTTGTAGCATTTTGGGGCATTGTAATGGAAATACTATGGAATTAAATAAATGGAATAAGGAAAATTATTCAATATGTTACAAAACACCAATATATGTCATGAAAATTACAAAACAACCAAATATATGTGATAATTATGTTACAAAACAACAGTATATATATATATATATATATCATGGATGGTGTCCGGATAGGGGATTGAATATGCCGAATGATGTATTCAATTATTACTCAAGAACAATCTTATTTCTCTATTAATATTGACATCTTGCGGATGAAAATAAATACATTTTTAATTCATATTGAATTGTTTCTCCGTAAATGAGTATTCAGCAAACATGGAAGTGTATTATTCAAGTCAGCGAAAGACTACGTCCTGATATGTCAGAAATCCTTGATTTGTTGCATAAAAACTTGCGTATCATGGAAAAAAATATAGTTGTTTCATCAAAATTCTATCTTTAAATCAAGTTTTATATCAGAATTTAGCTATAATATTGCAAAATCCATTAAACAAGTTAAATTTTACCGGATACCGAATATCTGGATTTGGCTGTGTAATTGCCGATTTTACCGGATACCTAATATATGTAGAGTAGATATTTGCCCACCAGTTGAAATAGGGTTAAGCTGCTCAGGAATTTTGTACGTTTCTTCTATGGTTCAATAAAAGTCATAAATCTACTCAAAATATCCAAAATCGGAAAGCACCACAGGATCGAGGAGTGTCTCTTTTGTGTGCACGCAACGCCTCATTGTGTTTGGGAGGTCTATCCAGATATAAAGATACACTTGAAATTCGCTGTTGCTCCTTTGAGCTCTGAACCTTATAATTACATGCACATTAGCTATGGAGAGAATTTTAATCCTTTTTAGAAAATCGGAATTTTCAAAGAAAAATAATTCAACTTTTCAGTCTCTTCAATAACAGCAATACACTAGTGCACATTTTGAACATCAAAAATTCAAGTACCTTGACCAATAGATGTGTACATAGCCCTTTTAAAAGGACACCAGGCTGTTTAAGGTTAAAATTTAAGAATTATTAAAAAGTTGTTTATAATATTAAACTAGTTCCATCTCTGAATTGCAAAAATTGGAGTTATTTTTTTTAAATAATTACAACACAAAATTTAGGAATATTTGTATTGATACTTATTACATACATGTTCAAATTTTGGCAAGCAAAATCGAAATTGGCATGGGATTCTATGACATTAACATAGACCGGGAAAAGTAGATAACCTAGTTTTGTATCATGAGGAAAACCGTTATGAACATTTTTTCAGCCAATTCTATTTTTTGCTTCATAATTGATAAATATTATTGAATAGAATTCAGTAACTGATTGATTCAAACGCATTTAATATGTACAATGTGTACTCGTATCATTAGCTAAACTTTCTTTGTATAAACCATCATTTTTTTTAAATTTGTTTGTTTATGTAAAAATACTCATATATTTAATCGAAGAGGTTTTCAAAAATCGTATTAAAAGCAAATGTTCTGTAAATAAATCGTTAGTTACTACATACTTCAATGTCTCAACCCTTTTTTGAAGACTGCTTCAATGTAAATGTATTTAGTTTGGTCGGAATTAGGATTAGAAAACACGGAGGGTTTATAATACCTGCAACGTTTTCATTTAATTACCAAGTTTAGCATAATTCCTGCTTTGCCCTATGCAAAATTTCCGCTGAAGCCATATGCTTAATAATAATTTTACAATAATTAAAATAAGTTTTTTCTATTGAACTTATCTAATCTCCATATATAAAATACATTTTTAAGCTATCGAGGTTTTAAAGTTCAGTAGACTTTCAAGAATTTTTAATTGCAGGGAAGCTTTTGTCAAATAAAATGTAAAACCATTAAATGTATACAATTCAAATATTTAGTTTCCACAATTAACATCCCGATTCTTTTCTTCAATTCTCCGATAATGGGGCTCCATGTAAAGCATACAAGTGAGCGAGCTCAGCTTCTTGTTTTTTGTAGCATTCCTGTTCACACATACCCGAGAATAACGGCGGTGCACTTGAATTCAATACCTTTTCCGTAATTTCATCAATCCCATCAAACGATGATAAGTCCTCTAACCCTAGTTCTAATGATTGTTTTTTTAGTTTTCGTTGCTTTTGAAACGCCCTAATAAGTTTTGTACAAAGATCACATGGATTTTTAGATGCGGTAATAACAGGACAAAATCTTTCACACGCGGCTTTGGTAATACTATTAGTGGCCACCATCATTATGATAAATTTGAACGATTTGCACTTTGATTCATCACTCCCAAATACCATTTTGATGAACACGTTTTTACACATATTTTCATTTTCGTGAGTGGATGCGAGAATTAGAGAATGATTCTCGAACAAATTCACCAATTTCGAACAAACTGAGCATGCTCCATCTTCTTGATAATAGGTGATGTTGAAGTCCGTATAGCTATAATTTGTATAGTTGTGAGATGTTGCCACATAAAACAGTGAGAGAACTAACAATTGCGCAAGTGCTTTCATTTCTAAGCTAATTTCAACTACTTTTTCTAAATGTAAATATATAGTATTTAAACAAAGATAAGGGTCATTCTAAGATTGGTTTTCGTATATTTTAGAACAGTACTGTTATGATGGATTGCGCATTTAAAAATCCGCTTAAGAATGATATGCATTAAAAATATTTTGGAAAATAGAAAGGCTGTGTAAAAATAATATCATGAAGTATTTACTAATTCATTTTAATTACTAATGACATTGTGATTTCTACATGCCTGTTATCTATGTATTTTTTCGAAATATTTATTGTTCCTTGTCTCATTGGATTTGAACCCAGTCCCCTTGAATGACTATCTCATGAAAAATTCTGGTCCGAATGTCATATGCATGACATTTATCTTGGTCAAAAATGTTATTAGTTTCAGTCCCATTCAGCTCATCAGTGTTATAGGAATACAAAGCACTCTCAAAATACTGAAAACGAATGTCTCATTTGCAATTTTTCAAATATTAATGCGGATGTTGCATTAGGGAAGGAAGGGGATCCAAGACGATACTCAGAATGGTGTGCACCTTGCATACATATTTAATCGCCATCACTAAGATCTTACTTTTGAACAAATGTTTATAGTGATGGCCTGTTACAAGTGTATATTACTAATGTTTAAATTAGCAAATACTATTTTAGATTTGCCCTTTAATTGCAAAAATTAATTTTGGGCAGCATGAGAAACAGGAATTGTTCTCAATAGGCCGAGGAAAAGCTTTGTAGCGAAAGTGGTCTAAAATGATACTCGAAAATAGCGCTAACGTGTTAAGTTTGAACCAATGCTTTAGCTGGAGCCAGACGAACAGTCGGACTCTTTAAATTAAGCAGTCTTTGCTAGAGAGAAATTAGATAACCGCCCCTCGAGATTGTTATTGGGATTCATGCAATGGCAGAACATTTTTAACGGTTAAGCTGTGAAGCCCTTGGTTCACCCAGTGTGATAGGTTGGCCATTCAATTAGTAGGGCTCTCTCTCTTAGAGGAAATCCGAAGTTTTAAATCCTTCTGTTATTCAACTAAATTTGAATACTTGGAACGACCAGATAGCTTTGAAAATTGCACCAGTAATCTCAAATAAAAAAACATGTTTTAAGAGGAAGAATATGAAATTTAACATAATCTCTTTCCTACATACAATTTGGCAATACCTATCACGGAAATTGCTTTATATTAATAGGATATTTTGATGCGTTCTGATAACCTATTGCATGGATTAATAGTTCATTTTAACTCTAAGAAAGCAAGATTTAGAATGAAATCTAGCTGTTTACAGTGAAATTGAAATTACGATAGTCAAATTTGATTAGGTGAGGGAAAAAAAGATAAACCATAATTTCTTGTAAATCAAGACGAAGTGAAAAGTTTTGACTACATATTTAACAAGTTTTTATTGTAATACGATAGACTGATTTACAAATAACTCATTTTATCTTTGCTTGCAGTCGACCTGCTTGTCATTCCTGCTAGTAGTGTACCTAGAGAAAGATTTTTCTCGTCATCTCGTCTTAGCACCAATAACTTTGGATTTTGCTTTAGTGATGGAAATGTAAATATTTTGCGTTGGCTCAACGATTGAAAAATTGTTTTGAAACGCATTTGACCTTTCGAACGCAATTTAATATCATAATTAAAGAATGGCTATTTCTGAGATGAAATCGACTACCGGCCGGTCGGGGGCTACGAGCCGGCAATTACCTGCCTACAGGCCGTTTTGAAATTTCCAAGCAAACCCGGTAATTATAGCGGACTGTTAACTACAAAATTAAAATAACATCATATTTTATCTGATAAGGGAATATTTTGGTTAATTTATGAGAAAATCCTATGAAAATTTAAAGTTTGAAAAGATTTTATTTATTCAGCAGGCTACAGTATTGCTATTAGATAATAATTAAATTTATCTCTCTGCAATCTCCACAAATTTTGTTATAAATTGAGTTGTTCAGCTTTTTGATTGAGTATTCTTAGTTCCAATTTCTTATGGAATTATATGCATATAACGCAAACCCGCCGGCCGATATTTGTTGTTGTCGGCCAACTACAAGCAGATGCTTGTATTCGTCTCAATTTTTAAGGTCACAATTACTGTTTTGTGAAAATGCTGGGCAATGTGAATTATTAAATTTTTATAGTAATCATTACACGAAATTTGAGTTCAAATATTCCAAATTATTTCAAAAGATGACGCTGTGCATTTGCAATTACTAACAATCTTAATATATGATAAAAAAGTAACAATCCTCCAGCGTAATTATATTAGAATATACCTACGTCGTTTAAAATTTGATTACTTATGTACATTATCAGTGCTTCATTTAATTATAAAAACCTGTAATGTGAGATTAATGGTCCTTTGGTTATTTAGAATTTTATTTCTTGACGAAAATTACTAGTTTTCTAAAAAATATTTCGTTTAGGCATTTTGTAGCCTTGTATCTTGAAATTTTGTAGGCGTTCTGAGCTGAATTATTTATGACGGACTGTTATTACATTATTATTAACCATAAAAACTGAGTTTCTCTGTTCATTCTTGGCCTAATAGGGGTCAAATTATGCTCACTAATCTCTAGAACTGAAAAGTTCTTCTGCCAACAATATATGCCACCTGCTACATTTTCATACGTAATTGATTCATTTTTAGCGCACTTTAGATTTTTAGGCTTTGCTACTAATCAAGGCGATACGAAGTTAGCATCGCCTTGCTACTAATTGATATTTATTATAATATCATTTTAAAATCAGAGTTTTAACCAGACCTGGAACCGTTTCCTGGAACCGGTCCACAGGTACCGGTCGTGTAGGGTCAGGATTTTTGACATGCCGGTTGACGCTGATCAAGTGGCATAGTAGTGATGACTGACAGTCCCTCCCAGGCTTATTAGGCCCGAAACCCACAGTGATTATTTCAATGCATATGTCCTGAGATAACAGGTTGTGATTGTGAATGTGTGCAACCCCCAGAACTTAATGCTACGCGTTTTTTAGAATAAACTCCTGTAAATTTCAGCTATTATTTAGACAAATTTAGATAAGAACATAAAGAAAGCGTGGCACTAAACTCATAAAGCCGTTTGGGTTAGACCAATTTCTGTACGCACGAAGGAGAAAACAATTAATTTTTCGAGGTAAAAAGCAAGACATAAAGATTTCCGACAATATATACACATAAAACCAAAATTGCTTGTGATCAATTAGAAAGTTTTTTTGATTTTAAAAAAAAGTACATGAAAACAGAATTCCACAAATCCTTGCTTGTTTATAATTTTTGTAGCAACACAATTGTTTAATGCTTTTATATTATTTTTAGCAATAAAACATTATAATACTTCCATTATATTGAATTTTAGTTTTATGTTTTGAATAAGTGATATATTATAATATATTTTTGCAATTTTATTTTAATTACTTGTATATACAAGAGGCCTAAGTAACGGAATTTTGTCCGCTATCGCCTAATACAGGCCTGAATTTTTAATTTACTAGTCACCAACACATTATTACTAAAACTCATACTTTTGTAAAAGAAGATGCTGCTGAAGCCAAGTGGTCTTGAAAGAAGCGAGACTTAAAACATATCAAGACTAAATCTGTACTGATAACTTGAATAATTTTTAAATTTGGTATGACATTCTAATCCTAAACGTTAACCTTCTGTGTTCTCCTTACCGTCGAGAAGCAAATCTCAAATTTTTGGCGCAGGCCGAAACCGGTCAAAATTCTTGAAAATAGACCGGTTGATCGTCCGGTTATAGTCGGTTGAGAAAAAACTTGGCCAGTTAATTCGGGTTAGCAAAAATCTTGATTAGTTCCAAATCTGGGCTCAGTAGTCTCTTCAGAGGGATTACTTAGAAGCAATTTATTATTTACAGATTCATAGTGTACATGTAGTAAATTATTAGGACTTTCGTACTTCTTCTGAAACTAAGGCATTTAATTATGTTACTCAGTTGCAATAGTAGACAGCTTCTGAATATATAATGTTGTCCAAGCAAATCGAAAATGAAATTATTACAACCTGAAGGCATAACACAAATATAATGTTAAGTGGCCACTGGAATTTGCACTTTTGTAGTATTAATGAGAAATCTAAGTTGAAAAATTTCTTTCAACTTTTAACATTCCAATAATAAATCAATGTATTTCATCCAGAATGTCTGCAAATAGTCAAACCTTGATTGATTATTTTATGGTTTCAAAAAATAAATCTTTTATAAATGCACTTACTCTGACGATTGCCTTATAATAACTTATTTTAATAAGCAAGAAATTAACTATTCAGTTACATCTTGGATAAAAATCAGAGCGAAATTAAAAGGAAATTGGAAAAGAATTTACTATTCACAAACACCAAATGAAATGTTCAATAACTTTAATAACATACTTTATTCTATTTGTTGCCCTGAAAGGAAAATTTTTACTCTAAAAAAATATATAATGTTTTTAAAAATGCGCAAAATGCTTAGAGTCAATTGAATGAATGAAATCTAAATGGAATACAAAAATTGTCAAACTGCAAAAAAATTTATTCTTATAAAAATACACGTAATCTGTGCAATATTTACATACGAAAAGCTTATGATAAATATTCCCGTTTAAAATATCAAAATATTTTTCCCACGAGGTAAATGGGACTTTATAAGTAGCTTACTAAATTGGAAACAAGTAAAATATGAAAAAATTTAAAAATAAATTATAAACTAATGGTAATAAATACACTCTTTAAGACTAATGAATTTCAACCTATATCATCGTCTTTGAAATCTATTCGATCTTCAAAGATCAAATGTTGCGGTCCCTCTATGATTCCCACATGATACCCAAAAATCGTTCTAGATTTAATAGCTAGACGACTTTCATATTTTCATAAACTTTTCCTGACCAATTAAAATTGGCAAATATTACTCCATTATTTAGAACAGATTACCCAATAAAATTGTTTGCACTATAAACCTATTTTTATTACATCGCCAATTAGTAACATTTTTGAAATACTTATTAATCAAATTAACGAATATTTATGTGAACATAATATGTACTCTCAAAATCAATAAGCTTTTCGTAAGAATAGTTCTATACAAATTATGTTTTGTTTTGAAAATTTGAGAAATAGCATACATCTTGATGAGTGTTCAGCAATAGCATGCTGGGATTTTTCAAAGCTTTTGAGTTTATCGATCGCCGCACTTTAATTCGAATAACAGGCAGCTATATTCATAATCGTAAACCAAGAATTCAACTAAATGGAATTCTCTCTGACTGGATTTTTATCAAAAATTATTCTTCAAAATGAACAATTTGGTATCTTTACTATTCAATATGTATGTAAACGATTTGAGCAATCAGGCGGATGTAATGTCATACAGTATGCTGATGATGCTATGCTATTTAGTTCATATCAGATTTTGGCAAAAAGTGAAATAACTTATATAGAGCGGTATTTATGTCATTTCAGTTCTTCATCTTTTTGTATATGAAGGCAACATTTGTCAGTTTTAAAATTGACGGAATAGAATTTATATTTATGCAGCAACAAATTTTGCAAAATAAATTGATATATCATGTCAATGTGTTTGGAGCTCTAATTGACTTATAGATTTACAGTATATCTAGGCTTTAAAAAATTCGTTTCTAATCATAATCACAAGCCTGTATGAAAAAATATGTCTTGGAATTTAATATTATTTTGCAAGTACTAGAGATACAAAAAGGTCTCTGAAACTTGTCTGCGAAAATAAATATGCTATTAAACACACTCGCAATATCCACTGTGTTTGAGACAACTTATTAGTATTATTATGTCAATAAGCAACAGAAAATCATAATATTGCTTGGAAAATACTGGGTTTTAACAAAATTAATGTAGTAGGTTATACGTACACTACCAAAAATCCACATTTAGAGATTGAAGATGTTACAAACTATCTATTGAAAAAACTAACGGATTTATTGGAGTGAATAAACAGGAGTTACACTTACTGCTGAAATTATATAAGCTGTTTTGGATTTATGTGAAATTTAGACATACATGTAGTGATCTCTACAAACATTTATATAGCCAATGAGTGGTGAGGGGCTCAACAAATTATTTTTAAGGACGTTTGTCAGCTTAAATTATTTAGTTCATAAGGAGTGAAACTTGAGTTGAATGCTCATCTAGTCGCTCACACAAGTTACACTTTGAATACTGGCAAACAGTTTATCCTGGATTCACGAAAGTCACCAATGATGCTGCATAGAACTTCTCAAATGTTTTGTGCTTATTGTTTATTCTGTGCCTTTTGCTTTCTAATAATAACCAAATGTGTTTTTGTTTTCCAATTCATACTTTGTTAGTGATTACTTCCACGAATAAGGTCGTAATAAATTGTTGGGTAAGCAACGTGTATAAAAAATTTCTAGAATTGTTTTTATATGAATAGCAGCAAGTAATTAAACCAATTCTGTTGAACAAACCATCCTTTGCATAATTTTACTACATATTTGGGATGACCTATTTATAATCCACTGGTAACAGCATCGCTAAATATAACATATCTCATTAAATTAACAATATTTTAAGTGAAAGATGGGATTACACGATTCAGACAAATGTTTTTAATTAAATAGGAAAAGATATTTTTTATTCAGATAAATATTAACAATTAATTTATCTGAATATATAAACATACACAGAAATACATACAATAGAATAAAGTACTATATTCTATTCACAATATACCTATACACAACAATTTCTAAGTAAATCTTAGACCAACGGAAAATTTAATAGTTTTTTACAGAAACGAGTTGTGCGAATGTTGAAAAGGATACCCACTGATATAGTCCTATTATATTAATTAAATGAATACGCATTGCATAATGGACTTAATTACACGTATTTTGCTTTGGAAATTTGTATCAAGAAAATGTTGAAGAATGCATGGCCTCGCGCTCATACAAAATGAAATACTCTAAGAAATTAATTTTAAATCTGATGTGAGAAATATTTTTCATCTACAATTCTATATCCAGAGTTTTGGTTGTCGGTATTCTGACACTTTAGCTGAAAAACAATATCTTCAATTATTTTAACATTGTCAGTTGTCAACATTTGCTAAAACCGTCGTTTATTAATTATGGAAGACTTTAATTCGTCTACATGAACATTGCAGAATTGCATTTAATGAAAATTTAAATGTCATATTTAACGAATAAAAGCGATTAATTTCAACTTAGACATAGAGTGGGGATTTGCTTGGTACTCAATATCAAGAAAACAATGGAAATTGAATAATTGATGGACAACACTAAACAGGTATACAAAATGGGACACTTTGTATTATATTATATATTTAGTGTGGTTCTTCATTATTCCCAAGTGCTTTCGATAAAAATTCAAGAATTCAGTAAAAAATAAAATTTTTGTTATTATTCATTTTTTTATTAATCAATATTACAATAATTAAAACAATTAATAGAAAAAGAATTGCTAATATGTACAATATGATTAATTTAAGTAAGTATTCACTATTAAGTTTTTGAAACTTTTGAAATAAATTTCCCGTTTTAATTTATTGGCATCTCCTCTGGAAGCAGTATTCTTTGCATGATTGCTTCGATATCCAGAATAACTAGCTCTATTTTGAAATGAACTTGAATCTGATTGTTGACGATATTTCTTTTTTGGTCTACGATTTCCTGAAGGTTCACGCATCAAAGATGATTTAAATTACAGGGACTCATCTTCATAGACTTAATAGATCATTTACTCATTTTTATAGCGCGATAGAATTAGAGTTGCATTCCATCTTTGAAGCATTACTCCCAACTGCTGAAATATTTGTTGAGTTATACTGCGTCGTTCTCCATCAGCAACTCTTGCAGCACATATAGCAAATTTTGGAAATAGTTTTTGAAGATAACAAGGACCAACCTCCAAATGCTTCAACAACTATAGGAACAAATGTGATATCTGCTTCTTGACAAGTTTGGCTGTGCTTAACAAATTTTCTGTTTTCAGCTACTTCTAATGCATAACCGGCAGTAGTTCCAGCATGTATTACTGTTGATGATTGCAGGGAACTAATAACAGTTATGTCTAGAGCAGTTGGACGACCATTGAACCAAGTTGGTAAAAATACATCACCAGGTCGAGTCCTATTAGAAGATGCAATGTTACCATATTCTAAAACCGGTGACAATGCAACTTTCACAGCACAGTTATATATTATATCACGAATACGATTACGCCGCGCGATTCTCTCCACATCCCGAGCACATCCTAACGCATGATCTCCATATATATCCAGCATACCATTACACTTTGGACATTACATTTCTTTACTGGTCATTGAAATACCGAATCAATATGCTAATGCAACCTGGAATTCCGCAGGTGCAAATTTTAAGCCAAGTGCACTTATAGGGATGGCTGAAAGCCAATCACCACTATGTGGTAAAGAGCAACTAAGCAGCCTGGCTTTGTCCCGATTCGATTTTGCGTCAGACTGTATTCTGTGCCATAACTGCTTATAAAACTTTTCTGTGATTCGCTTTTATGATTTAAATGATAAATTATATGGAATATCACTTGATGAAAGTATATTTGAATGGGCAAACTGCAAAGCACATTGCGCAGCAATATCATTTGATATTTATTCACATTTTGTAATTAAGCATGCTTGATTCCTACAATCTATGAGACCTACGATCGGCAACTGAGGCCTATGAAGAGGCATTTCGAATACCAAGACCACCAAGATGAATAGGCAATTCAGCTTGAAGACTTTGAGATTGACAAATTAAAGATTTGAAAATGTTCTCAAGGCAAGCATTTACCGAATTTTCAAATTTTGATAGAACTTTGTCAATACTATTAGGATTGCATGTTCTTAGGGAGTAAATAATCTTTGGTAAATTTCTTTAATTATAGGAAATTGTCAACGCAAAAAGTAAAGGAGATAATGGATCTCCCTGTTGTGTACCAGAATCTGATATGATGACATTTTTATTAAAGGAGAGCAGGATGAATTACCATAGCAATAGTTGACCCATGGTAGAAGTTCTGGAAAGTGATCCTTAACTTGAGAAATCATAGCACACAGTGAAACTGAATTAAAAGCGTTTTTAAATCGATTTGTAAAAATGCAAAGTTTGTATAAGCTGGCAATTCCCTTAAAATTGAATTTGACAGTGAATAACTGCTTCGCAGCCCATTGGAATGCCAACTCCAAATTGGTTAGGACCAAAATATCTTGCAGCTTTCAACTGAGTAACATGGCATAAGCATTTAGCCACTATGTGACGTATAACTTCGGCAACTGCAATTGGACGTATTCCACCACATTTCTTTTTCAATGCAAAAAGATTCGCGCCACAAAGAAATGGAGCAACTGTTGTTGGAGCGCTTCCACAAATATGTGAATTGAGTATATGAGAAACATATAATTTTGAACACCCCGCAGCAGTTTCACGAGGAATTGCTTCAATATTCTCTGTGGAATGTTTGGATTTTATAACTTCCAATGTGTCGTGAAGGAAAGACAATGTCTCTGAGCCTAAAGCTAAAATTCCTTTCTTGAAATTGCCTTTATGGTCAAAGACTCTAGCAAGTGCAAAATTTGGACCTGGAGTTGGTTTCCATTCGTTATTTTTCCTGGTTTTTTTTTACATGTCACGACTGCCTCATACCATAATTGACCTGATCCCCATTTTTCCATCTCTGCAGTCATTTTTGAGTATTGTTTTACTCATATTTTTTGTATTTGTATCCTGATCTTGGTGGAGCCCTTATAACACAAATACTCAAAATAAAGAACTTAATCCAATTATTGAGTTACAGAATCTGAAAACGCTTTTGCCCACAAATTGCGATATGCAATGGGAATTTGTTTAATAAAATAAAAGGAGAAAGAAAGAAAAATATAGGTAAAGCAGTTTAATATTTTGTAATAAGTAATCCTGGTATCATAACGTAATTGATTTATCACTTTGACTAAAAAGATGTTGCTTGGATTTTGATAGGTCTGAGAAATTTTGAAAGATTAGTGCATTTTAACTAAAATTAAGTGAACAAAGGCAGTGATTTTAAATTGAAGCAATACGCATGTATTTTCAATTCTTATGAATCCATTTTATTTTTAATTGTCGATATTTTGCAGATAAAATTGCTAGGAACAAATAACTAATAATAAAAATATATTTGTTAAATGCGTTTACTGAACAAAATGTAAATCAAGTTAGGAATTTATGATTTCCACATACATGTAGGTTTTACCTCACTACCGTAAACATTGACATTGACTCAATATTAATTATCTTTACAAATTGCATTGCCATCAGAGAGTGACAACATGGGTCTAGCATTGACCAAAACCCAAGCCGATATTTAGCGGTTTGGATCTCTTTCTAATCAAATTGTGATTAACTTCAGTCATTTTCTGGTAATCCTAGAGATTTCATTGGTTTTACTAAGCTTCTTGGTTCCTTCTCAATAATAATTAACATCAGTAATTTTTGATCAATTAATCCAAGGTTTCTCTGACATTTCTCGGTACCTGAACCCGATCCGACCCAGCAATTTGATGCCTGAAGTAGGATCGGACTTATTCGGGTATCGGATGGCACTCTCTAATTACCATACGTTATAGGTACGGGAATGGTTGGGAAACAGTTTATTCTATTGTTCAAATATACTTTTATTGTAGATATGAGCATTGTATAAAGAGTACAACCAAAATGTTAAGCCATACTGTAACATTCTCTACCAGGCATTGTCACTGTTTATCTATTGTTACTGCATAACACAAGTCGTATTTATGCGGGTAGGGATTTACCTATTACATACTGCTTGGCTGTTGTTTTCCGTTACCGTAAAGTAAACTAGAATTAACCGTTCACTATTTAGGTGATGAAGTCATGCGGTAATATATCCAATGATCGACGATGGGGATCTGCCCGAAGCTGATCTCCACATCCAGTTTCACTATCTCCACCGATGTTCCATTTGGTTGAGTGCCACATCTCAGCTCATCGATACAGTTTATGTGTACTCTATCCTAGCTCAGTGCATACTCAAGACATGGCACAATTCGATTTAAACTCTATTTTGTAAAAGTGTTCTACCTATTCGCAACCTGACTTGTTACTAGTTGCTCATTCGATACTACATGTAGTCATTACCGAAATATATTGGCATTTCTAAATATATTAGTTTCGAGCAGCTTCCTAACTTACATTTATAATTTAATACATGTACGGTCACTTTATCAGTCATTTATGGGTCATTAATTTGGATCTAAAATAATATTAATATATGTACTAAGTTTCAGTCATCCAACCGTTTGTTGACAATTAGTTATTTTAGTACATGTAGTAAAGAATCACTAGTCGACTAATCGAGAGAAAACCCCTACACCTAACCTATGAGCACTTTCGCAGTCTGGCACAGGGACCCTAGAATCGTTCTCTGTGATGGATCCAGACCACTACTAAACACCACTCGATTAGCTCGACATTGTATTAAATATTCAAACCGTTATAGTAGAACAAAATAAGAATTCCTAATAAAATTCTTTATAAACTTCTTACAATGTTTTTAATCTATTTATAGTAATTTCAGAAAAGTACCTGTCGATTCAAATTTAAACTTTTCGTCTGCCAAGATGGCGTCTAAAAATAATGGAAGAGATTTCGCCCCCTCGTTTTGTCAAAAGTATTTTTATCGACCAATACTAATCTCTCTTTTTTGACACATGTTATGTTTTGGTTGCAAAATACAAATAAATCTAAATTATTCTAATTGATCTAAATACAATACTTCTAATCATTGTTTCTTCGATCATATTTCCATTCTGCTCGACGTTTGCAGCTTATTTTGATTTATGTTGGATGATGCTACAATACTTTTTGTATAGTTTTCTAGCAAGAATTTCTTTCAAAAATAACATAGGAAGCCTTGGGATTGAAATCACATCACTGAAAAGTTGTTGATTATATCGGACATTTCATTCTAGTATGCATTTGCTATTAATGTTTTGATCGCAAGAAAAGAAATGGATATATCAAGAAAACAGCAATACTTGTTAAATATTTCATAAGCTTTTACCTATTGCTATGTATTTACAGCTTCTTGATTTACTCTATCTAAATACACTGCTCAATAATTGCCATCACTTCGATGTTTTCAGTTTCATGTTTGTATACACTTACAGAAAATTTGCACTATGTTTACAGAATGCTTGCATGGTTAAATATGCCAGGGTGGATCCATACTCTATTTCACTGCATTCCAGAATATATTAAACAACTTTCAATGATTGATTTTCTTGGCAGACCCCATAGAGAAATTAATGTAAGAAAATCATTTTTTAACATAAACCAATAAATAACATTATAAACTTATACTTAACAAAATATTTATGTAATTTACAAAATCAATATTACAATAATTAACAAATCTACAAAAAG
>CABFPE010000502.1:533563-555211 GCA_900660155.1 Hofstenia miamia
AGTCACATTAAGAATGGTTTACATATGCTTATAGAAATCTAGGGCGCTATTAACGCACATGGACTTAAAATTCACCCGCTTTGTGCCTTAAGAATTGAAAGTTTTTTATATATAGACAAAATGGATGTAGCATGCTGATGTAAATAATTTTAACTAGTATTATGTAGCAAAAATTCTTTGTCTTTTGGGCCAACATTTGTGCATTAGAAATAGCAGCATCCAGTGATAAAGAAATCACTGCTTCACCATCGGTATCACACCTCACTACACTGGAAATACGTCAGCTAAGAAATTTTTTGTATAATGATTATGCATACTAAATATCTGAAATACTTAAGCATGCTTAAGTCATGGACAATTTATTTTCTAAGAAACAAAAAATTTCATCCCAATTTTCCATTTACAATTCTGCTGACACACTTTCTTTTCATATATTTAATGACGCTGGAAGTATTTGTTTCTTTCCAAATCACTTTCTAATCACAATGGGCAGCTTCACCTTTCAAGTGGCTTCATCATGATGTCAAAATTAATTTCTTTTATTATAAATTATAACGATTAGATTTAGGAAACTAATAGAAATATTTATTGTATTGTTCTTCCTTCTTTCTGTTTATGGGATTGAAAAAACCCCGAACCTGTGCATACCAATGACGCTTACATCATTGAGATCGTTTGTAAAACGAATTCGATTTAAATGTTCAAAACGTATCTAGAAAAAAACCACAAATTTCAACAGTTTATTTCACACTTTAAGAACGTTCTGATATTAGGCATTTCTGAAACATGGTTTAGCAGTAGTCATCCAGACAATGTATGGTGTTATGATACTAATAGAAATCCACTAGAAGGGGAGGTGTGCTTTGCTTAGTACCTCGCTTCTACCTTAATAGCACTCTTCCTAAATTCGAAAGTTTATGGATTGAAATCGACAATCTTATAAAAAAACTCATTTCATAAGAAGCAATTGCTTAATATTTCTTACTGTTCTAATAAATCACATTGAATCTATTAAATAATTGGAACATGAACTTATTCTTGAATGCTGAGAAAGTAATGACATAATGCTGCTAGGCGAATGGAACCTCAATTTTTTTCAACAAAAACGAATTAATAAAATTCAAAATTTCTCTAAAATACGTTTAATCAGAAAATGGTCAATACACTTTCTCCAATAAAGGAAATCGATGACAACTAGACATCAGACTCATAACTGTCTTGATAATTTTAATTTCTCCCTATCGTCTAAAAATTGGCTAGAAGCATATTTTGCGGATGATTGAAATTCAATGCTAGAAAACTATATAAAATTAACATTACAATGATTATTTTTTGGGTGATCGATACTGAAAAACTCGTACAATGGTTGAGATTCTGAGGATAACAGTTTTTAATGAGTTTGTGTTCCAGATGTCGCAGATTAGACATGAATTGCTTGAACCCTAACCACCATATCTTGAAAATAGAAGTGCAGCATTTCCTCGCAGTAAAATTACTGAAAACTGCTGGAAAAAATATGTAGAAATCGTATTCAGATCGAAAGAGGCACCTCTGGAAGAAGACATATAAGACAACTTGGATAATACTTTGATAGCAATTGGTGACCATCCTCCTAGAGCTTCCACTGATTGTGGTATGAAGGATATACCAGCAGCTGAACATGATTCTGCATATTTAGTAAGATTTCAGTTGTCTGAAACTTCCAGAGCATGACCAGCATTAGTACCCGCAAGAGAAACAATCGAAGGCTGCAGTGAACTAATTACAGTCACGTCTAGAGCGGCTGGTCGGCCAGAAGATCAGAATGGGCCCAGGGTTAGGGTTAGGCTTAGGGCTTTTCTCATAACAGCAAAACATTGTTAACTAGCTACCCTTAAGGAACGATCCTAGGATATAATGCATAGTGAATTTTATAAGACTGGTTGATATTTACGTGGAGTTGACCATATACATGAAGTATGTAGTTCAAGAACCCGGAAGTGCTAATGGATTCAAAACGAAAAATTACCTTTGTTAATGTAGTGTTGGTTACCTGATTCTTTATAAAGCTATATTCAAAAGTATTGTCATTTCACTTTTTTGCACCAAACAACGTGCAGTTCATCTTTTTATGATTCTAAAAAAATGATTTTGCAATTTTGGCAAAAAAACGGGTTCCTGTAATGCATGCTTCACATTCATATACATGCATATTTCTTTTCAAATCAATGTCTAACCCGGTGTTGATTTAACAATGAATTTTAATATCAAACGATGATGCTGCATTACCGAAATGTTACAATGTTCATGACTAAGATAGAAGGTTCTGCAATGCCGTACTTGGGAAAATGAGGGTTAACTCCCCTTACTACACAAGTTAAATATTCTAAAAAATTGAAACTAAAATCTAAATTTATTATTCACAAATTTAACAACTAGTTACGATATTAAATTGTTAAAAATTAACAAGACATTCCAAGACAATAAGACTGAGCCGATTCATTTTCTAACGCTAGTCCTGTTTTCTCATCCGATTCCCAAAGCCCAGGTGTCTGCAAAATCTAAAAAGAGATGCAAAATTTATGTAAAAACAAAACTACCTTCTCAACAAGTTCTTCAAAAGCACATTTAACGCCATCATTTGATTTTGCACTGGCTTCGATAAACATCATGGAATGCCTACGTGCAAAATGGAGACCTTCTTCAAATGATACCTCTCGATCCGTCTACAATTACAGAAGTATAGTTAGCTTAATGATCATATTTTTATATACTGTATGATAAGCATTGTCAAGCAAAACTTTAAAAAAAAACCAAAGTAGGAATTAAAGTGTAAAAAAACTAAGAGAAAAAACAAGACAATTGAGAAAAATACAAGTATTACATATTGTAAAACAATGCTCCGTTGAAGTAAAATATTGAAATTGTTTGTCGTAAAGATAATTGCACTCTGCCACTCCATGGAAAATGAATATCTTTAAAAATAAATGAAAATTTATAAACTTATAAAGCAAATTATTTAGGATATTCGACTCATGCAAACAACGAAAATAATTCAACTATGATATTATTTCAATAAATTGTTAAAATTGAATTATATTTTAATACTATACTGAGAATTTAGTGATTTAAAGTTCTTTTTTCAAACGTTCTTAGCGATTATTCTCAAGCTTAAAAGACAATTGCATAATTTAATGGTTGGAAGGCGAGTGCGCTACTTCTTCATTTGCTAAACGCAATTCAAACAATTGGGTTGTGGTACAGTAAGCTGTGATCGAGAGAATGTTAAATATTTTGTGACATTTCTAAACGCCATATATTGATAGTAAGGCATTTTCTGAACTAATTATTGGTCATTGTTTGTTTTTCAAATAAACTTCAGGCATTGTGTACGGTTTTGCGGAGTACAACTTTGCTTGCTGTTTAGCTAAAATCCCTAACCTGCATATCTCAAGAACTGATTTTCATAATCAAATCAATCCGTATCTACACAGTATATTGTATGTACTCACACTAGGACACACATTGCAGTTTTCAAACGTAATGATGAAGAATGCAGTAATGTCTTGATTTTCTTTAGAGAAAAGATAACATTAAGAATACTGACAAAATACTGGAAATCTATAGTGCACGGGTTGTTAAGCTGGTTATAAACCAAGTAAAAAGACGTAAAAAGAAAGCGGATGTAAGCAGTAAATGATGATGTTCATAAGACAGATACGAATGTTTGTGGTGACTGATAAAGTTGCGATATTTGGATTCCCTTCACATGATTCAGATCAGAGTATCCTGCAGTGATTGGAATCTAAGCCAAGAAGCTAATATGTTCTTGTGAAAAAAATTGTCTACATCGGACACGAAACACAAGACAAGGAAAAACAATCAAAACTCTGCCATAAGCGTTTGAAAGATGGAGGCTTTGAGGCGTCTTTTTGCCTTCGAAAAGGCTGAACAGGATCACATTTCACGAGCTCGTTTTAATTCCCTCGAATAGTTTATATTGGAAAAAGATCAGATTTAATATCCTTCACAAGTGTCAAATTGAGTAAGCAAAACAAATTTGAACTTAATGAATTTAGTATTAAGTCTGACGCATAGAGATCTGCATTTTCTATTGTACCATGAACAACTTTTTATTTCATTCTAAAACTTTAGCAATATAGTAAATATTGAAACCAATATATTAGGTGATATTTTAAAATAGCATAGCTCTCCTGCACATACATGTATAAAATACGGACGCGCAATGATATTTTTCATGTGCCGTCGCTTATTGGAATTATATAAGTTGGGCTTGTTATGTTAGAAAATATGAATCAGTAATCAAATCAAAAAGGTGTTCCGCATATATTAGGCATTCTACCAAGCATTGATCGCACACGAGAAATGTAATCAGGAGCAAGTTATCATTGTTGTATTGTTACATTAATTCACATTAATTAACAAAGTCGTTTCGATAACCAAATGGCCAAGCCATAACCATGAATTCATTATCCCATCCCATCATGGTTCTTCAACATCTCTATTTAATGAAATTTGAATAACTTAATGGAAGATTCTCTTCCCCGAGAAAAATATTTTTTAAACACAGGAATCCTGCATGGAATAGACTCGAAGCATTATCGAAAATATAAATTTTATTGTGAAGAAAGGATACAAGAGAAATCGGAAAGTATTGTTATTGCTTGTCATCTACTATCCACTCGATTTAAGTACTAAATATATTGAAAAGCATTTTGTTTTAGCAAATAGAATGGGTCATTCAAATGCTGATAAAAACAAAACTAGGTTATAAGTAGACATTACAAATAAGCACAATTCATCAATAGTATTAAAAAAGTATTTAAAAAGACCTTATCGATTTTATTTCCAACAATCATCTTAATCATGTCACTGCGAGTGGAGTAAAGATTTAATTCTTGAATCCATGTCTCCAATGAGTAAAAAGTCTTTTTGTTTGAAACGTCATACACTAAATGTATTGTTAAAAATAATATGTAATTGAGCACGCCAAACAATCTTAGCAAAATATTAACAAGAAAATTACAAGAAACAAAATTCGCACAAATTGTGAGAAAACAATCATCCGTTATTCTACATATTTTGCGGCTATAAAAATTTGCATAATAAGTTATTAGGTGAAGAAAAGCGGATTCTTTACAATCTAGAATTGATGCCCTTAGAAGCATAAAGTTAATTGCCACTAATAACGTTTCTAGCCATTCAACTCCTGACAAATTAGCAATTAAATCAAACAGAAGGAAGAGGTAAATCAAATATGGGAAGAGGTAAGCGCAATAAGATATTAGTGAAACACGACAAAACAAAAATGAGATTCTCAGTCTCACATGTGCATCAGAGAAATCATTAAAACCAGACATTGTTCTCTTTAAGAATTAGAAAATAAATTCAGCGTGTTTCGTTTTGGGAAGTACTCAATTTATTTATTTGGTTAAGCTATACAAATAGCATAATCCTTGTATTAACCATAAGTATTACCATAAGTTAGTTAATTTCCTAGTTTCTAAAAAACTAATGCGAATTTATAAATTTAGTAATCAACCTAATTTTTCATTTTAAATTTCTTTATGCAATTAATATTTGATATCAATATTCCATTTATAGATTTAAAACATTACGGACACAATGTGTGTTTGTAAGTATCACTGGCCGCAAGATTCCCCAACATATAAACACACTATGATCACAATTTACCAAAAGTCCACGATTATTCTTTCAACTAATCCAAGCAAATACTAGAATGCTACAAACTTTTAACGAATTGCAAACTTTTCAATTTACAGACCAGCTTCAGTCTTTGCCAAATATTCTCAACTTTAACTAATGCAAAATTCGTTCTTAACACTTGTGAAAATTTATTCAAATCCTTTATTCTTACTCAACTTTGTAAACATTGACTTTTATCAGCACATTTCAGTCGAAAATGCTATAATACTTTACCATATTGGCGACTTTTTATCAGCTGATTTTTCATCAGTAAACCGTAGTTGAAACAGATGATAAATTATGAAATGACATGACAGCAATTTAGTTGTTTCGTCAAAAAATCGGATGGGCGTTTTCGCTATCTACTTTCATCAGCTGATAAAAATGTAGATTGTGTGATTTACAATAGGCTTTTATCACCAATTTTTGGACAGATGACAAAAGTCAATAACTTTCACGAATAGTTCTCGTATCATCATTTCTAGATAAATCATTTCATTTGGATAAAAATAGAATAATACACTAATATTAAAAATGGGATTAATATTATTGCTCTATTATGAGAACATATTAACATTTAAATCTTAAAAGATTATATGATGATTTATTTACATATAATTAGAGATTGATTCTCTAAATTTTCAAACTGTTCGCCCTAATTTATTACAGCTTTACCAAAAAATTGTTATATATTTTCAAATTCTACAAATGATCTTAACTTTCAATAAATTAAATAACTTAATGGGCAATTTGGAAAATGAAGTTAGTGCGTTAAATATTGATCACACTGGAAATGCAAACAATGATGATACAATTGTTAATATGTTTTTCTGCGATTAAACAGCTGAAACTCTAACATGTTTTTGTTCTATTGCACATAGATATTTACCAAAGCTCAAAATTCCATTGCAATATTTCCTCATGGATGAAGTGCTTAAACGCATCTTTAAGAAATATTATTTATTCCTTCAAAAATAATACTTAATAAATGCATTGCACCGTATCAAAGCAGTGGATGAATAGAGGAATGTGAAAATATTGTTTCGGTTGTTTTCTGTTTACGTTTGTGAAGTAATCATGTTGAATGAACGTTTCCAAATAGTATCTGCTAATATGCTTTAGTTCAAAAAAGTAAAAAAATAAAAATACATTGGTATTAAAGAAATACCTAAAATTGATCCCTGCGCACCACGATAATAACTGGGGGTTAAAGTTCGAAAACGCTCTTGGCCAGCAGTATCCTAAAAACACAACATTAAAATGGATTGTAAATTTAGCACAATGTGAAATTTCAGTTGTACTGATGTATTTGAACACCTAACAAATGCTACATGCGTATTTGGATTTGTATCCCCTAAAGCAAGTAGATAATTGTAAACGAGCTGTCTCAATGTCAATATACCATTAGAGAGACGTGCCTCAGCAAGAACTGTTTTTCTACTGTTGAGCGAAATTAAGATGCTGATGAAATAATTTATGCAGACTATTCTTGAAAAAATTTCAGACGCGCAATTTCCTTCATAAGCTTAATTTCAATATTCTGCGTTTCAGTTAAATTTAATTTGTATATGCACACCGAATTTCCCTTTTTGCAGATGCTACTTTCTAGCTTTTTAGTTATTCAATGCATTCAGGAGTGCACGCAAAGGGAAACATCTTGGAATGTCCCCGCGGCAGGTTTTCAAAAGTGATTTTAACTGGCTAAATCAAAAAATTTCCGTAAAAAATGAAAAATTTTAAAATCTAAGGTCGGGAAATGACTTTTTAGGCTCTCATTTAGATGTCATTCGCATCAAAAAATCCTGCGTAAGCTCCTGAATACATATATTGTTTGCTGTAGTCAAAATATTAGTTTTATTAGGATGCTAAAAATATTAATAATTATGATTTACAAGTAATAGCATCTGGAAGGAAAACTGTCATTAATAAATCCACAATATAATTAAATTAGTGGGCATTAAGATGGCCGCAACTTCTCAAAATTGCTTTAGTGTATTTGTTAAAACTCGATTCTATTATAGACAGCTGCTTCAAAGGCTGTTTCGATTAGGAATATTTACCTAAAATTTACTTTACAAATTGTAACTTGCAATTTGGGTTAAAAGCTTAGTTAATTCTCTACACATGCAATTGCTTAGGACCGATCAATTAAACTGCATATTCAAAACGCTTTGGTGCGGTCTTAATATTGTCAAAATGTTTTCCTGTCACCTACATTTGAAATGTAATAGATGCATATGCATATGCTCTTTCATTAGGCAGTAATTTAATTATTGATAAAAGAAAATATAGATTAACTTTGAAATTGTATAAATAAATTCTTGAAAAAATTTCGCAAATATCGAAAAAAACTGAGAAAATAATGCTAGGTAAATAAAGTCTGAATACTATGAAAATTATGTTAAATAATATGAATGATATGTAAATGTAATGTATCCTATTTAATAATTTCATACAAATATTTAATGAACGAATCGAACAAAGTATGTGAAGATCCCCTTACTATTTTATTCAATAGTAAATAACTACATGTTCAACATTATATAATCTGATTAGCTCTAACTAATAAAAATATAACTATATATTCGCGGAGAAATATCAATTTTCCTGGTGATTGCAATTGCAAGCTCGCATTCTGTGTGAACACCTCCGCAAGCACAAGCTCGCTTTCTGGGTGAATTCAACTATTTTAAAACATGTGTTAAAAATATAGCAAGCGCACACCGGCTGTGTGAATGATACTATCTTACAACATGTGTTTAAAATACCAGCGCTATATCGCAAGCTTTCTGTGTGAACGCACCCTTAAAGTAAATTAATTAAAATTTGTAAATGGGAAATTAACCATGTTAAAATTTCACCACTAGATTAAAAAATCAGCATGTTATTTAATAATTAAGTGTAAGAGATTCATTTTTTATTGCTTCTGCATTGCTCTTATCGTAAGTATGAGTCAAATGGTTGTAATATTCTATTTCTGTTAACAAAATAAAATCTCGCAATTGGTATCAGTGTTCTCAATTTAATGGAACTAATTGAACTATCAAATAATCATATTAATACTTTTTAAGGAATTGTTAACAGCCATAACATTGGCGCAATCACTTGAAACTAAAGGAATAGTTGGGATTTATGATCGCTAGAAAATTACTAAAAAATTTCACCCGCATTATAAATGTTATATATTTATTGTTGAACTGCCCATATCATGAAATCATTTGGAAATTGCAGGGAATCGCTATCAGGACAATGCGATATTGATCTTGAAACCATTTGATACTCAACAAGAGTAATTCTGCCGTCAAAAGGCAAATCACCTTATCTCAAAAAATACTTTCTAAATCAAAAGTTTTAGATGTGAGGTTTTTTACAATGACAGTTTCTATACACAAGGTATTGGCTAACTTAGGAAAATATTACCTTATTTTAAGTGGATTTTCATTTTAAACAATAGATTATGTATGAAATTATCGATGAACTCGAAATTGAGAAATTTGCAGATAAGGTGATTTGTCATAAGACGGCGGAATTCTGTTCAACTGAAATAAAATGCGGATAATTTCAGCTTCAAATTGAATTTCGAGCAATTTCCGTTTCAGTTGCAGCTTAAAAAGTTCGCCCATTTCAGTAGCTATGTCCAATACTTAAGGATCATTATTGACAATTTCAATCGATTTTTAGCTTGGCATAGGTTTTGCTAATTATGTTTGCTTAGAGTTATTAATGCATTAGTTGTAAATTTAATACACTGGTATACGGATGAATAAGAGCATAACTTTTATGGGGGAGTACTGGTATCAGAAATCCCTTCCCCTCACATAATTTATTTTTGTAATATGCTAAATAAAAGAATTATTTTTTAATGTTGGAAATGCTTAAAATATGAATGTTTTAAAAGTTGTTGTTTTAGCACGAGATCGCCATACGCATTTACATTTTGTTTGCCACAAAAATACATGAAATTGACTGAATATCTGGAAAACTAAATAACCATTTTGATTGAGTTATAGTTCAAGTTTACTTTCTTATTGATTTCAGTTTCAGTTTTGATAATTTACTTCAGTACACGTGGTTTCAGTTTCAGTTTTATTTCAGTTTCAGCTGAACACATGTGAAAAAATTTATATATAATTCACATAATGTGAAATTTGCAATGATGTCCAGGGATGTGAATTTTATGTTTAAACATAAAGACATATGTTTAAACATATTCAACATATAAAAAAATATTTTTTTGAAAAGCTTTACCTCAAATTTTTTAGTCAAGGTCCCGAAGAGAAAAATGGTCCCGGTCTCTGGGATCGGTCCCGATAACCTCAGTCCTGATCCCGAAATCGGTCCCCGTACTGAAAACTACAGGTATTAAGAAAATAATGAGTTTAAAAGTAAATTGCATAATACAACAAAAGGATTAAGATACATTATTTCAATTTCGCAGAAACAAAAGTTCATTAACGTGCATGGAATAGAGGGAACTGTGTCTATCTGTGACTGCAGTGCTAAACGTGGCATCGGAAATTGTTTCGGAGCCTTGGATGCCCAAATAGGATCGAGCAATTTGCTTCAGCTTTGCATAGGGTGCATTTCTCCAGAAGGCTAAAATGTCGAAATCATTGTCAAAATCAGGATTGGCTACTTGCAGCATGCAGTTAATTTCTTCTTCACTATCTGAATCAAAAGGAGCCTTTGTATTGCTTCCTGGGAGGAGGAGCAACTGGTTCTTAATAGTATAGATGTAACTGCAAACCAGCCAATTTTAAGCACTGTGTGGCGCATTTTGTAAATTGATTAAAGTCGCATTATCGATTAAAATGTTTTGTCATGGTTTGGTGTTTAACTGCTGCCTGGTCCCGGTCCCGAACTTTTATTATTGGTCCCGGTCCCGCAAAGCTCTAAATCATGCCCCCAACCGTGAACCGTATAGAGCACCCGCAACTTATCTCATTTCGATAAGCGTACAGTGCAGTGGCAATTATCAAGTAATTTCTTTCCGCTAAGCGTACAGTGCATGGACAATTAAATACAGTCCGCTAATCATACAGCGCAGTGGCAATTAAATCCAGTCTACTAGGCCTACAGTGCAGTGGCAATTAATTTCAGTGTTTCAAATTGTAAATGGGTCGAGATAGAGTTAGTGTAAGCGCAATAATCGCAAGTTTACCTGGACAACGCTCAGTTTGGGATTATAATCCGGCCAGTAACAAACTCCATTGCAAATGTTGCGACTATTATATTGAATTGAACAACCGTGCTAAAACTATCGCTAATCAGCATTGCTCTTCTGGGAGGCATGCAAAGCAAGTTGAACTACAAAATCGAACTACCCAGACTTTCTTGACTGATGCACCTTCTAATGCTGGGAACGAGTTTTATTCATTAAATCAAATATACCGCTATCGATCTTGAAAAATTCATCATTCAAATAGTTTTTTTGAGAAATTCACCAAGCGCATTTTACCGTCAAGGTCATTACTGCAGAAAGAATACCTCAAGAAAGAATACGACGTCCAAATTGAGAAAATTAACAGATTATTTCTGATAAAGCCCTTTATTTTATTATTGACGAGTGCACTGATACTCTGGGTCTTTTTATCGCCGCAGTGCTAGTGGGTACCCTGGACTTGGAAAATAGCCGAAAACCACAATTATTCGAAGTTGTTGAACTCGATAAACTGACAACGGTACCATCCCTCAATTGATCAATTCAGTCATGACGAAACTTTTACTGGGGAAATTCCTTATCACCGATTGAGACTCTTATTGACAGATTCCGCCTCGTATATGCTTAAGGCTGGTACCAACCTGAAATGGATTTATCCAAATCTTTTACACCTTACATGTATGGCTCATGGGATACAACGAGTAGCCGATTCTGTTAGGACAAATCATCCAACTTTGACAAATTTATATCCCCGATGAAGAAAACGTTCTGCAATTGTGCGACACGAAAAAGATTGTGTGGAGCGTACCAATCTCCCTGTAGTTACCAGATGGAGTACCTGGCTCTCGGCAGCATTTTTTTATTGCGAGAAAACAGTTGATTTTGTTGAAATATGTTGGGATCCCACGAGTCTGAGGCAATTAAAAATCTGAAAACACTAATTTAGAAAACGGAATTATCGCTGGAACTATTATACATTAAAGGCCAATTTATCAAAATTTTTGAAACTATCAACCAACTATAAGGACGCATTGAGCTAAGTGCAGCAGTCGAATCTGGATTGGAGCCTTCATAGAGCGAAAATTTTTTCAATGTGTTGGCTCGACACCCGGACTGGAAAAAAGTGCAAGGAATTGGACAAGTTCTTGGAAGAAGAGGCGTACAGATTGACTATCTAACAGATTTATCAGTTGCCAGCAACATCAAATTCATACCAATCGTCAGTGTCGAAGTTGAGAGGGTATTTTTGGAGCTGAATTTCATACTTTCCCCTCAGAGACAGAATAACAGCTAAAAATTAAAATGCTACATGGCGATTATGTGGAATAATGTTGAATAAACTTAATCATTAATTCAATGTTTGTAAACAAAATACATCTCAAATAAAGACATAATTCATAGACATAATAATAGGATTTTTAAAGACATTTTTATGGACATAAAATGGGTAAAACATTGACATAAAATTCGCATCCCTGATGATGTCACTGCTACATTGAGTTAGAAGGCAATGATAGGCAAAACTAAGTGTTACCCAAAACAAAGCCACCCAGTGAGTTTAAAACTGATCATTTTCACTGAATAAAAATCTGTAGTTTTTTACGTCCTGTTACACAATATTTACTATAGAAGTTACAATGATCTTTATGTTAGTAGGATTAAAAAGATGAAGTAAAAAACTAAAAAGTTTGTGTAATGAAAATTTTTGAAACGTAGAATTTGTATTTGAATGCGTTTTAATTTAATTCATTCAGTTTCGTTATTTTGACATGAAAAATCTTTACAATTAAGCGCCCTTTAGGCTGATATACTAAGCGATATATTGTCTAGAGGAAGCAAATTATCAGACAAACCTTTTTCATTTCGGTTGAATGCCTTTGATATTTGAAAATATGATAATTACAAGTTGTAGCTGAACATGACATCATGATGAAATTAAATAATTTTAACTTAGCAGAATAAATTTCAATGTGAAAGTGAAAATTATAAATACATATTTTTGAACTGGACGATTTCTAAAAATTGAATACACAATTTTCTTTCAAAGCTCAAAGTGGATTTGCAAATTTATTCTGATGAAGTATGAGTTTATGGCAAGCAAATGATTCGAAAGTATACTGCAACTTAGAAAATAAATTTGAAAATATAAATACCACTATTCCTTAATGTTGGGATTTGAACATAATGAAACTCGTTCAAATGAGAAAAAATTTAACAATCTTATATGCTTCAGGGTGGTAGTCTTTCATTATCGCCATACGGCATTCCTTTCATATTAGAATAATTGTCGTTCACTAGTATATCATGAGGTAAGGTTTTTCCAAATACCATAAAAAATTAAGAAATTCAAAATTGCATAACTATCACAAAATATTTACCCAAATTGCTAGCTTCACAAGATTATCATTGATATTAACTTTGCATACTTTGAAGTCTACACCAATTGTAGCTGGTTGATCCTCATCAAAGGTGTTATCAACATAACGCAACAACAAACTAAATAAATTTAATATAACGAAATTAAATCAATACGCACCTTGATTTACCAACACCACTTTCCCCGATGATAAGTAATTTCAACGTAGTCAATAACTTATCTGCCATTTGATTTATTCCATTATATAATTACTAAAACATATTTCAATCATGATTATGTATAGCTTAAACAGATGGTTTAGAAAGGTTCATGTTTCTGCCTTTTGTGTATAAAATCATAGAGGAAGCAAAATTGGATCAATAAACACGTTTAAATATTTTTAATTACGTTGTTTGAGGGCAACTACTAATTAAAAAATAATGAATGCGAACTGCTTTCAATCATGAATGAGAGTAAACAAGATTTAAAAACCCGCATTTGCATGTATAAGTCATTTCATTTTGATTGATGGAGGAAATAGAAAATCATGCTGCATTCTGTTTACAAATATATCATTTCAATAAACAGCAGTTGCTCTCAATGAATGGAATTTAAATTTTAAACAATTTTTATTGGTCAAATTTTACAATTAAAGTATAAGGGCAATTCCATGAAAACGTCAACCTTGTTGTGAAAATTTTTTTTCTTCAAAAGTACATTGAATTTGGTATCGTTGGAAAGCTAAGGTATTCAAGATTTTAATTTTTAAAGTTATAAGTTTAGAAAAAATGACTGCTTTGAGTTACAGCCAATGATCTGAGGCTATCTGACAATGTGAGAATATTTTATTTTTCTGCATATTATTTTAAAAGTAATTTTTTGAGTTCTATTCATCATTATTCACAACATTTCTTGAAACTATTCAATCAAGATAATTCGAAAAGCAATGTTTAAAATGTAAAAATTGATCAAAATTATTTAGTTATGTTATTATTCATGGAAGACCTGGGATTTTTTCCTGTTGTACGTCCGTCACAAAATNTGGGCAATTCCATGAAAACGTCAACCTTGTTGTGAAAATTTTTTTTCTTCAAAAGTACATTGAATTTGGTATCGTTGGAAAGCTAAGGTATTCAAGATTTTAATTTTTAAAGTTATAAGTTTAGAAAAAATGACTGCTTTGAGTTACAGCCAATGATCTGAGGCTATCTGACAATGTGAGAATATTTTATTTTTCTGCATATTATTTTAAAAGTAATTTTTTGAGTTCTATTCATCATTATTCACAACATTTCTTGAAACTATTCAATCAAGATAATTCGAAAAGCAATGTTTAAAATGTAAAAATTGATCAAAATTATTTAGTTATGTTATTATTCATGGAAGACCTGGGATTTTTTCCTGTTGTACGTCCGTCACAAAATTATTACAAAAAGTTTTCTAAAAATACAATGAGGCAGGACTTTTTAGGATTGGTTTGAATTTAAAATAAGCATTACATGGGTAGTTAAAATAACAAAAAATTTTTCTTTGGCAACTTTTCTTTATAGAGAATTGGTTGTGATGGACGTACACATTATTATGTACATCCGTCACGTACGTCCGTCACGCTAACAGATTAATGCAGTAAAATGTCTTTTCTTAAAGCTTTCATATCAAATATGTGTCTAAAATGGAAAAAAAATGAGAGATACCAAACAGGGTTTCAATTTAAAGCTCTAAGTTTTCATTGAAATTGTCAAATTTAAATCGATTATATTTTGCAGAATAACAAAAATTCAATTTCGAAATTTTAGCATGATGATTTTGTTTGAAGATTTGTATAACAATATAGGTATTATCAATTGATTTACAATATAATTTAGATCCATCATTTTTATATAAACAAAAATCTTTGATGACTTTTTAGATTATGGGAAAGACTGATATTGAGAGACAAGCCAAGCGTAGAGAAAAAATTAAACAAGATATTGATAAGTATAAAGATTATTTGGCTAAAGATCGAATAAGAAAGAAGTTAAAACGGTTACAAGATAAAGAGAAGACGAATTCTGAGCAAGAAGCTTTCAAGGCATCAGAAAGATTGAGAGTTAGAAACTACAGACAAAAAAAGAAGGCAATTGCAACAAACATAACTTTACCAAGTGAATCGCCATTTCAATCTAGACAGTCTATTGGGAAAGCACTGAATCGAGTAAAAAGAGCATTACCAAACTCTCCACGGAAAAAGATATTTGTGATTGCAAAAATGGCTGCAGAGGCTGGTATTGATGTAAAAAGAACACTTGCAAAAACTGTTTCCAAAAAGAAACTTAGTGACGAAAATCAGAAAATTATTGAAGACTTTTATTTAAGAGATGCAATATCGTGGCAAGCACCAGGTCGAAAGGATAGAGTTATATTGCGAGAAATTGTTAATGGTAAAAAAGAGAAAAACACTTTGCAAATACGGTATATGCTGATGTCCCTTAAAGAAGCTTATGAGCTATTTAAAAATGATTTTCAGGAAATTGTTATTGGTCTTTCAAAATTTTGTGCTCTTAGACCTATTCAAGTGAAACTGTTTGAGCAAATACCACATAATGTTTGTGTCTGTCAATACCATGAAAACGTTCGGTTAATACTTAATGCTCTTGAACAACACACTAACTTAATTGCAACGTTCTCCGGATTTGTTAGTCAACTGACATGTAATGAAGAAAGCAAAGATTGCATTTACCGTAGGTGTGACACATGCAAAGATTCGCTTGATTTTTTCAAACCTTCAGATGAAGTTGGCCAAACCATGATCAATTATCAACAATGGCAAAAACCAGAAAAGCGTGCTGAAAAAATTAACTTATCAGCAACTGTCAATGATGTTTTTAACGACCTGAAGAATCAGACAAATGAATTTCTTGTGCATCGGTTTATTAAGAGATTGCAACAGAAACATTTCGCAAAACTTATTGAAGAGTGTGATGGATCTTCAGCTGTCTTACAAGTTGATTTTTCAGAAAATGCCTCAATTGTTAACCAGAATGAAATTCAATCAGCCCATTGGTCTCACAAGCAAGTCACTATTTTCACTGGTCATGTTTGGGTTAACAAAAATATCAAGGAGAGTTTTGCTATTGTTTCTGATGACTTGGAACATACTAAAGAGGCTATTTATGCTTTCATGTCAGTTTTGCTTAGTATCATCAAGAAAAATTACAGTGAGATCAAAGTTTTGAATGTTTTTACAGATGGACCAACTTCTCAATTTAAACAACGATATTTGTTTTCAAACCTTCATGGATGGGAAAATGAATATGGTTTCAAAATTATTTGGAATTTTTTTGCCACATCTCACGGGAAAGGAGCAGTTGATGGAATTGGTGGTACTGTTAAGCGTTCCGTTTGGAGAAATGTGCGTACTACCGCTGTTGCCCCAATCGATGCAGAAGCATATTATGAATTAGTTAAGAGTCTAAATTTGGGTATAACAGTAACATATGTGTCGAGTGAAGCAATAAAAAAAAAGTGCTTTCCAAGATTAGAGGTATGGGGGAACACCTTAGCTGTTGCCAACACAATGAAGCTACACTGCATTCAGGTTAGAAATGAAAACCAATTAGAGGTTGCAGCCTTTTCAAATGATGAAATATTCAAAGTTGTTAGCATTTTAAAAGTGATTGATAGCAGTGATAATGAATATGAAAGTAGTTCAAGTGACACAACTTCTAATGATATTGTTATTAATAATGGGGATTGGGTTTTAGTTGTGTATGAGAATGAACGATTTCCTGGCGAAGTGACAGATACTGCTGGTAGTGATTATGAAGTTTGTGTCATGCATAAATCAGGAAAATTTTGGAAATGGCCTAAAAAAGAAGACAAGATTCTCTATAAACGTGAAAATATTATCAATCGAATCAGCCCTCCAGTTGTTGCTGGTACAAGAGGCCAGTTTTTATTTGATGAGATTGTAATTTAAAATCTTTAATTTTGATTTTAAGTACAATATTTTAGAAGTCTATTGTATTTAGAAGACTTTGTTCTTGCATTTTACAGCAATATTACCAGTTATTTCAGAACGGTACGTCCGTCACAATAATTTTGTACATCCGTCACAGACTTTGAAGGGGGTAGTATCCCTAAAACAGTAAAGTTTCAAATAGTCTTCATATAATTTATCACCAAGGTAGTTTTGTATTGTATTGCCCAATTATGATTGAATTAACTTATCAAAGTTCACAGAAATTTGACCTGGTTCATCTTTTACCAGACTTTTTCTAATTTTCTGTGTACGTCCGTCACAGTCTTTTATATGCTAATACATTCTAGTGCCTAAACCTTTTGAATATAAATTCTTGATATTTTGTTTCATTTTTACCATATTTTTAAGGCATGGAAAAGTTATTTGTGAAAAAACAAAATTTCCTTACAAATTTTTCTTTTTTCCTCTCTGAATTGTACGTCCGTCACAATGGAATCCCCCATAAGGTAATGCAGCGAATTGCCAATTGGTAAGGTGTTTTAATGAAAACCTAATTGGTTAAATGTAAAATACTTTCATGAAAAGAAGTATAGTAACATGTTTTTATGAAAAATTGTAAGCTTGCAGCTGCAGCAAACGAATTCCATGGACTGTGGATTATTCTAATATTCTAAAGCGAATACAATGAATTGGAAAGAGATCATTTCAAACCAACAATGGCCTTTTGTGATTATTTTCAAACTAATTCAATATGTTGGCAAAAGACGTATCAGATAACTGCATTACTGTAATTTTACATAGATTGCTGCACATTAATCATTAAATATTCAAGATATTCCAAGGTAATAAAATGTTTGCATTAATAAAATACAACTTAATACTTAATATCGAAAATAAATATGATTAAATGGGGGGGGGCAAATTACAAGCGTCAGTTAGTTCCTGATTGACACATTGCCTACCGTTCGTTATGTACTAAATGTACAGAACGCACAATCGAAAGGTATGCCACCTTTGTTGAAAATCAATGTTTTAGAATATAAAAACTGTGTTTACAGCAAGTTACCTATTAAACTTTCTGAATGAGAAATGTGCATGTTGATTAGAAATTCCTCAGTAAAACACAATAAAAATTTTTTTCATAATTCTTACCGACATAAAATGGAAATTTCAATTTCCTTTTAAAATCGTATTCCAATAATTTCGTATTCCAATAATTTCGTGGACACTAGCTTCCGCTTTGTACATTTCCCACGAACACACGCACTTTGTACACCTTATTAACTTTCACATTAAATTTCTCAAAAACTGAATTTTTGAAAATTTTAAATTATGGCAATGAAATCATAGTCAGTATTATGATGCATACTGATTTTTCTTAGCAGAGACACCAAATACACGTATACTTGCTATTTATACAATCACAATTTTATAAAAATTTTATCTAACAATCAACAATGGTTGCAAAATCTAACTTAACAAGCGCAAGAAGGCTTTAATTACCCAAGAATGAATATTTAAAATATAAATCATTTAAATTTTGCAGGGTAGTGTCCCTCCATTGTAAATATATTTAAGTTCAAGCAGGGACTACTAAATTTAGTAGGTCCTCGTTCGAGTGAATACTGCCTGAGCAATGGCCAAAAAATAGGTATTTTGGGAAAAAGTGCGATTCCCGCTTAATGCCTTAGAAATTTCGAACGGTTTAGCGCCAAATGTAAGGTTTTTGCATTTTCCATATATATTTTCCATATATATATATATATACATAATCTTCATCATCACTTACATTATCAACTCCAAAAAATGAGTAGAGAAATAAAAATTTCCTCTCCTCAAAAGTAATGTACCGGGTGGGGTTTACTTAATTTCGATCAAATAGTCTCTAATGTAGGAATTACATCGAAATAATGCTCCATTTATATCTGATGATGTCAGTGAGCGTCACACACACAATTTAGATTAATATTGCAATTCGAAATTGAAAACTACTATTGGAAAAAAATTAATGGAAATGACACTAAAAAATAAGTTTTTAAAAATTACTTTACAAAAGTCCTGTCAAATCTTTCAAAACTATTGCAATTGGTTAAAGTAAATTTTTCAACTAACACAAAAAATCACAACTACGAGAGGTACATTAAACATAAATATATGTATGCAAAATATTATTTTTAACTTAAAATTAACATTCAGCGATGTTTTTTTCGTATAAAGACATGTATTTAGGTTTCTCATTACACTACTCTTAAACTTCGTCTAAAATGCCAAAAGAAAATTTTACCAAAATAAATCTTACCAGAACAAACGGTCTGTAGAAATTACATCAACTACAAATTACTTAGACAAGAATTAAATCGACTAGAAATTACATAAACTAAGACAGCATATGTTCTATCCAATTAAGTTTTTTTGAATATTGAATAATATACTTTGTTAATTTGGCTTATTTTTAGGGCGTACAGAAATTACATAGACTAGAAATTATATAGACTTTGGAAATTACTTAGACCAGAAATTACATCGACCGGAAATTACTTAGACCAAAAATTTAAAACCCTTTTTCATTGGATAACTTAAGAACACGTCAAATAGTCTATTGGAAATATATATTTAAATGATAAAGTCACTCTCAAAATTTCTGTCATTTCCAGTTACATTATTAATTAATGAAAGTATTAGATATATATGTATTTGTATTATTAGTGTGATAATTGTTTTTAGAGATCTATAATGGAAAATATTCAATTTTCAAAAACCTATCGTGGGAATCCAATGATAATTTTGAATGGTTATAGGTTTACTGTAAATCGTATTAAAAACAATCGCAAATATTGGATGTGTGTTGACTGCAGAGTTAAACTAATAACCGATATCAACCACAACGTAATTAAATTGCCTGACATTGAAGATCATCCCCATTCATCAAGTTTATCAGAGGTTTCGGTTGCCAGAGAAGCACGCCGATTAATNTTTTTAGAGATCTATAATGGAAAATATTCAATTTTCAAAAACCTATTGTGGGAATCCTATCATAATTTTTAATGGTTATAGGTTTACTGTAAATCATTTTGTGTTTGTTTTAAGTTTTGTAATTCCAGTATAGTTCTACATGAAATTAGTTTTCTTTTTAAATTTTTCATTTTAAATTCACAAGCAATTTTGATTTCATAACTTTACAGTGTTATCACTACAATGGTTGGTACTTTTTATCAACATATGAAATCTTGAAACCAACATAAGGAACCTTGAGATCAACATAGCAAATCATTATGACAATATGAACAAAAAATTTGGCATGAATGAGGTATACGTATATCAATTATATCAAAAGAGATATCAAAATTTAGTTTTAGCAGTTGTTTATTGAGTTGTAATCTAGACTGAATGATAAAATATTATACTTCATTTCATAACAAAAACTCAGATAAATATTTTAATGTACATATGAGATAATTTTAAATGATCCACCTAATGTTATTAATCTTCATACCTCATTCATGCTAAATTTTTGTTCATATTGTCATAACAATTTGCTATGTTGATCTCAAGGTTCCCTATGTCAGTTTAAAGATTTCATATGTTGATAAAAAGCACCAACCCACTACAATATATTTTGTACTGTTTTTAAAACTATATATTTGTGAGATAAATCTCGAATTTTTTATATTCCAGTACCTTTTAGACAACCTTGGATGCTAGTAGTAAGAGACCAGGGCAAGAAGGCACCAAGGGACAGCTATGGCTATTTGCCATGTGGAAATGAAAAATTCTATTGGACGCCATCTAGTGACGAAATATTTTTGACAAAACTAAAATGAGCAAAATACTTTTTTAGACAATTTGTTTAGAACAAAGTGGATATTTTTGATTTTTAGGATTTAGGCAAGCTGATATTTGCAACCACATTTCACTTAAAGCACCCTTGTTGTAACAATGTTTAAACATGCAACGTAATGTTTTAAGGAAAACAATTCATAGATCCAAAACCCAAATATTTCAAATGAAAAATGATGTGTTATTTGCATTAGAGTGTGTTTCCAAGTGCGTTAATATTGATCAAAACAAATATGCAAGAGGTGGAAAACAGCAATTTCTTTAGCAATTGTGTATAAATTGTAAAAGCATACATTACCACATTGGCTTTGAGTTATGAAGTTCAGCATTGTACAATCTTCAAGTTTCCATCTTCATTCTAAAATATGACGGCACTTCCACATTCACCCAGGAGGTGGCCATCAGAAATGCATTAAGCCATTTATTTAATGTGGCTGGCTTTCCCCAGGAGGCCTATTGTTACCATGGACCTAAACACATAGTAAGTAAACAATAATAACAATTCCAAAATAAAATATCTAGTGACATTTTATAACACCCAAGTACTATATACTTTGTAAAAATGTAAACTTGGTTAGTGAAAAGAGATATTACATCAATGTATATGGGAAAATAAACTATTAACAC
>CABFPE010000502.1:563204-577814 GCA_900660155.1 Hofstenia miamia
AAAACCATATAAGGTTCTTCAAGGATACACACTAGGATGGATGCATTTGCTGCCATCAGCTTGCAATCAATTACGATACTCTACAAGACATAATTTAAGTAGTAGTATTCATTCATACACCGAAAATTTGAATTCGATTCCATAATAAAACAGTTAGAAGATAACCATTGAAATTAAAATGAATAACTATGAAATGTAGCTTTTCAGTGCATTATATATTAAATTTCTTTGATTGCTTGTTATTTTCGATTGCTAACATTGTAAATCTAAATCAGCTAACAGAGAACTTTCGTTAAATTAGCAGTAGCAACTCTCAAATCGATTTTTTTCGATCTAAATTGCAAAACCAATTTTCTCAGAAACGTCAATATCTAATTTATAACCATTTTTAATTTTGCATTATTATGAAATGTCCACAAATTTACGTTAAAGGGACAAATTGGAACAAATTATAAATAGCGCACCTTTATCGGTATCTTTAAAACCTGCCTCGGACTTTAGCGCCTCTGACTTTTTGTGGCGTCATTACTATGACGTAATAGGTTTATACTATTAATTTTATTATTGCATGCCTCGGACTCGGAGTGTTTATATTTTACTTTTTCCCAGTGTAAGATCACTTCTTATTTTCTTATATTTAAATGTCTAATGTTAAGTATGTTGTCGTTCTGCAGATGATCAATTGACTTTCAAATATTATAATTTATTTTCAATGCATCGTTTGGAGCAATTCATGCTTTAAAATATGATTAGATTTCTGCACAAATATCGCATTTTGAATGATCGCCAAACATTTCACAGAAGATATCGGGCATATATATGAATATATGTATATGTTTTTGTGTCTATTTTGACTACTTGAAGGCCTTTGATCGCGTTCCCCACGAATTGTTTTAGCATAAACTCCGGTTTTCGGTTTGGATGATCAGTTCATTAAGTTCTTCTGCTCTTATTTAACTAAACGTTATCAATGTGTCGTCATTGATGAGAATATCGCACCAAAGTTTGCAGTGACAAGCGGGGTTCCTCAGGGGAGCATTTTAGGTCCCTTACTTTTCCTTACGTTTATATACGATATGCCTGATAGTTTCATCAACTCCGATTGCCTTATATACGCCGATGACTGTAAAAATCTTGGTAGTAATAAATACCTTCTAATCTCTGATATTCAAAGGTTCTTACTCTGGAATCAGTCTAACGGCATGGCTATTAATGCTTTCAAGACTAAACTTCTCATTTTCTATGGCACCAAGCTTTTGAGCTTGTTATCGACAGTGAAACTATCTATTCTGTTCAACATGTTAAAGACCTAGGTGTTATTATAGACCACAATTTGCATTGGAACCTGCACGCATTGACGCAGCTTCAAAAGGCAAGAAATGGTTTTCATATGATAAAGTACAATGTTCCGTTTCAAACTAGGCAGGCGGTAAAGGCTAGGCTATATAGTCATGTGTCCTCAGTATTTTACTTTACGCTAGCCAGACATGGTTTCCTGGTGATGCCATCCTGCAATGAATATATTTTATTTTATATTGTATTNTCGGACTTTAGCGCCTCGGACTTTTTGTGACGTCATATACATGACGTAATAGATTTATACTATTAATTTTATTGCATGCCTCAGACTTGGAGTGTTTATATTTTACTTTTTTCCTAGTGAAGATCACTTCTTATTTTCTTATATTTAAATGTCTAATGTTAAGTATGTTGTCGTTCTGCTGATGATCAATTGACTTTCAAATATTATAATTTATTTTCAATGCATCGTTTGGAGCAATTCATGCTTTAAAATATGATTAGATTTCTGCACAAATATCGCATTTTGAATGATCGCCAAACATTTCACAGAAAATATCGCGCATATATATGAATATATGTATATGTTTTTGTGTCTATTTTGACTACTTGAAGGCCTTTGATCGCGTTCCCCACGAATTGTTTTAGCATAAACTCTGGTTTTCAGTTTGGATGATCAGTTCTTTAAGTTCTTCTGCTCTTATTTAACTAAACGTTATCAATGTGTCGTCATTGAGGAGTTTGCAGTGACAAGCAGGGTTCCTCAGGGGAGCATTTTAGGTCCTTTACTTTTCCTTATGTTTACATACGATATGCCTGATAGTTTCATCAACTCCGATTGCTTTATATATGCCGATGACTGTAAAACTCTTGGTAGTAAAAAATACCTTCTAATCTCTGATATTCAAAGGTTCTTACTCTGGAATCAGTCTAACGGCATGGCTATTAATGCTTTCAAGACTAAACTTCTCATTTTCTATGGCACCAAGCTTTTGAGCTTGTTATCGATGGTGAAACTATCTATTCCGTTCAACATGTTAAAGAGTTAGGTGTTATTATAGACCACAATTTGCATTGGAACCTGCAAGCATTGACGCAGCTTCAAAAGAGAAGAAATGGTTTTCATATGATAAAGTACAATGTTCCGTTTCAAACTAGCCAGGCGGTAAAGGCTAGGCTATACAACTCATGTGTCCTCAGTATTTTACTTTACGCTTGCCAGACATAGTTTCCTGGTGATGCCATCCTGCAATGAATATATTTTATTTTATATTGTATTTATTTTACACTTTAAAGAAGAAATTTGTTTTTAAATCAAGACAGCTTTGATTTGAAACTTAGACCTTGAATGGTCGCTATCAAATTAAATTTTACGGACTATCAATAAGAAAAACCCAATATTTGCCATCCATGATTCGCAAAGCTAATATGTTGTACATCTATCCTCTTGTTTAAATACCCCTTTTAATAAACATTCTACTACTACNTAAAGAAGAAATTTGTTTTTAAATCAAGACAGCTTTGATTTGAAACTTAGACCTTGAATGGTCGCTATCAAATTAAATTTTACGGACTATCAATAAGAAAGACCCAATATTTGCCATCCATGATTCGCAAAGCTAATATGTTGTACATCTAACCTCTTGTTTAAATATTTTCATATATAGCCTATATATATATATATATATATATATATATATGATTTATTTGTCATCAATTGATGACAAGTTCAAAATTTTAGGGTGTTCAAAACTTTGCAATTTTAGGGTATATAGATTTTTACTTAAAGAATATGCGAACAGTTGTGAAATGTTATCACGCCCATTTTTCAATGGGAGGTATTGGTTAGAATCCAATCTGTTCGAAAATACTATTTTAAAATACTTTACCGTCAATGTAGAGAAATTTATTATTAAGTACTATGTAATATAAATTGATATTTCATTGACTCGGCAGGATTCGAACCTACTTCTTCTGCACAAGTGTACAGCTGTGTTATTCTTACACCACGAATCAGAAATCACTTTTATTATAATCTAAAATAAACAAATATTTGAATACATTAGTTATGCGCAACCTTAAAGTTCCTGAATGAGATTTTTGAATAGAAAATGCGGCAATTTGGAGATATTCAGCAATTCACACAAATCTAAATCACATCAAAGCAATAAAGGTTTCTTCAACAATGAAGAGCATTCACCAAACACTGTATTGAAAAATGGCTTACTGTAAGCTTTAAAAGTCCGAGGCAGTAAGAAATTTTACTATAAAAAGTCCGAGGCAGGTAAAAAATTAACTTTAAAAGTCCGAGGCAGCAAGAAATTTTTTAATAGAAAGTCCGAGGCAGGTGAAAAATTAACTTTAAAAGTCCGAGGCAGCAAGAAATTCTACTTAAGAAAGTCCCAAGCAGCTATTAAAGATTTCATAAATGCAGACAATCTGATTGGATGAAAATATATGTTGACGTCATTTACGTGACGTCATCAAAGTCCGAGGCGTTAAAGTCCGAGGCAGGTTTTAAATATTCCCTTTATTTCTTTGGCACTTTAATTTTTGGGATTAAATGTAATTACCCTATTAATGATTTTAATTTTCTGAAATTTATTCTTTTCTTATTTGTTTGGATTTTTTGTAATAATTTATTGTTTTTTGGTAATTAAATTTTTCCATTGCCGCTCTAAGTTTCCTTTGCTGTAGTTTGGTAATTACACTAAATGTTTCAACTACTTAGGAATTATACATTAATGTGATGCACGTTAAAGGCGAAGTAGTATATGAACAATGTAGTTGTTTGACGCCTATAACTGGTTGGTACTTGAAAGGAATACTGAATATCTCAAAACGAATACCAGAAATCTCAAAACGGATACTGAGAAATGTAACTACGGAAACCTTTGTTAGCTTTCAACCAATAGCAATTGCTATGAAATCATATGTTTATGGCATTTAGACACAGAATTAAAAATTGTAATTTTTGGGGGTTGTATTTGCAGCTTGGTATTCAAATATAAGGCAAATTTCAATTGGATTTCAAAAAATTTTAAGTAAACATGAATACAGTAATTAATTGCCTATTAAAAATAAAAACATTTACAATAATATTTTGATTATCTCTTTAAACTATGTCCCATATACATCTGTTATAAATTATATTCAGTATCCGTTTTGAGATATTCAGTATTCGTTTTGAGAAATTTGGTATTCGTTTCAAGTACCAACCCCTATGGTTGGTACTTGGTGCAATTCAAATGTGTTCGAAAAGCTGTTTAATTTATTTATGAAAATAAGGACTCGACAGGAGTTGAACCTGTATATTACCATCAGAGATGGTAGTGTTCCACACAACACGAATCCGCAAATATTTTAATGAACATTGATTTAGATATCATTTGAATAGTTAATTCTACTTAAATACGTAATCAGAAAGGAAGAAACTATGTATAAATATTAAATAAAGCAGTTGCAATAAAAGGAAAAATTCATAGATTTGCTATAAACCTACAATCGTCCGTACAAATGCACAGCTGTGCCTACCAATATACAAGACAAATCATATTTAAGGGAACATATTTCTACTATGAAAACATTTAATAATTAATATTTGTTTAGAATAACAAAAAAGCAAATAAACAAAAAAAATTCAACAATTATTTATACATGTATTTAAAATTACCGTAAATTGATCTTCGCAGATTAGCGCTCAACTTGCACCCCTTTCTTATATGGGTAACGTCTTAAATAAATCTCATTATTTTTATGTATAAAAAATTCTCGAATATCTATAATTTTGATCCCAATCTGTGACCAATAATTTCTTATTACATTTTGCTGTCAATTCGTTTAAATTTTGTGCTTATTAATGAAGAACTTAATCATGTAGGATTTAATCGTGTAGGACTTATTCCTGTAGGACTTATGCCTGTAGGACTTATTCCTGTAGGACTTATTCTATGCCAATTCCCGAGTGATCAAGCTACTTACGTCAGCATTTGTATTTTAGTTCTTCCGTAGGCAGGTTGTTGTGCGCTGTTGATTACATTTGTATACATATAGGGCAAACGTGTGCGCAATCGGTTAACAAAATTTTTTAGTTCGTGCAGCTCGGTCTAATATATTGCTATTACACAAGTAAATTAGATGATCCGGAGCAGCTAAACTTCCGACGGAGATGAGGGGGGTTGCGCGGTGTGCAATTCAGCTGTAGGTAGCTTGGCTGTCGTGGGACATCGCGTAGACCCGTTCATTTCTGGGGTTTGGCTGATGCAGAAATGTCACATGTATACTGTTGATGACTAGTATGCCTCGCTTCGGCAGTTATTTCCATTTAAGCTCGTATAACCCTTTGAGCGGCAGTCTAGATGTAATAGCAGTGTGCACGTCTGTATGTTAATCTACCATCTTTCGCTGGCACCGAGGTAGCCTGTTACTCTAAATTACTCTCTGTGCTGTGCAGCTACGAGGTGTCTTGCCTACTTAATAGTAGCAACTATGCTATTACTTAGTACTTACTTTATACTTACTAGTATTATTGTTCAAACTCTGATGACGCTAGAATATGTTTTAGAAACGCAGGCTAATAAATATTGTGCAAATGTAATTTACACCACATTACTTCACTGAATAAGTAATTTTTCTCGTTTAAAAGGAAATCTGTTTAGTAGATTTGAATAGAATTTTGTAGACTGAGTCCAGGACGTCACCACTTATTTCATCATTTACATAAGAAAAATAGCTATTTTGTAGGCTTGCTATCAAATTACCTTGACAGCATCATTCTCAGCGATTTTTTGATTTCACTCCACCTAGATACGAATTGCAATTAATTTTCTATGCAAATTTGCATCAATTGACCTGTCGCACTAAGTACATAATGACATAACTAATACATATAGTAGTAGACTTATCCAGACAGGCGTTCTATTGGGAGGTGGCAAATTGCCATGATCGCTTGTTGCAATCACAAGAATATCTCCCCATGGCGCTTCATTTGATCGAACATGATGTGAAACTAGATTTACAACCTCATACAAACAAACATCAATAAGACCAGACTCTTCGGTGACAATAACTTCTAGTCTCTGTAAGACCACGATCTTAATAGGGTTTTTTTGGCCTACAAACAGTTACATTTGCCCTTGAATATGCAGAAATGTGATAGTCTTAATGAAAATTGGCAATGGAAGTAACAGATGTAGATGTACTCCCAAGAATTCTATTGCAGAAGGAACATGAGAGTTTAGTATTCTCGAAGTGGGACATTCCAAAGAATTATGGAGTATATCAATTAATCCAAATAGCGATAGGTTCATGATGTGTTGTTTGTATAAGACTACTGGGATGTAACAGGTTGAATATGGTTGCATGAGTTGTGTTCTTCATCCTTCCAGGCCTGTAGCTGTTATCAGGACAGATGTAGGAAGATAGTTTGCAATGGACCTCGAGAAACAGGAAGTGATCACAATGCACACTGAAAGTAAAGAACAATTTAACTGCATTTCCTTCTCTCCCGATGGCACAATGGTTGCTTTTGGAATTCATCACAATGGCATTTACATATATAAAGTTCACGATTACACACATGCTCACAATGCTTGTCGAAACAACAGTTTTCATTATGTAAGTTTTCCTTGTATCTGTCGCACCACAAAGCAAGAATTCTAAGATATGTAGCATGCTTAAACTAATCAATGGCATTAATTAGTACATTAAGTGCATTACACAGTTCTTTATGTAAATTTACAGTTTATCTAGCAGGTTCGATAATTTGAGGGGTCCAATTTCTAGCATTTCCTGATATTGTAATTTTATTGGAGAGCAATAAACATCATTTTAAGCTAACATAGCATCACAACGCTTTACGCCTGTTGAAGTTAGTTTATCTCAGTAGTTTATTCTTGATAGAACATGATGAAACTGAAGGGATCTCATTGTATGTAATAGTTCTATTAATAATAACATTATGCAAAATATTGAAACCATTTTTACCTAACTATCCAATGAAAAGAAGCTCTGGAATATACTTGTTTAAAATTTTAATATTGCAAAACTCCATCTGTGCGCCATTTACAAGTGAGGCATTTTGAAACGTCAATAAAATTGAATTTCATTGAAAAGGTCTGATTGTTTGATAATTTCCCATTGATTTCAAATTTTGCAGAATGAATGGTTATAACATTCGTATAAACTATAGTATTCAAGTCTGAACTATCAGAAACATAGTGACTTTTTACTTATCTAAGTTTTGCAAAATGCTAATGGTAATGTTGAAGTGTGAATTAATTCTGTTCCTGTACATACATAAAGGAGATTAAAAATCCCTCCAAATAAGCTCTGTTAAGTATATAGAACGCCCCTTTGGCTTAGTTGATGTTTTCTGATTAGCATGAATTATGGCTCCTGTAATTTTGATATTTTGCATACCATTTGATCCAATGCTTAACTCATCACTGGAGCAACTTGGCAGCGTTCTTCAATGCCAGCAACTTGTTTTGTCAAGTACTTAGCAAATTCTGATGTTCATGCTACTTCTACATAATGCCAAAATCATAAAATTGCGAAAAGTGCTCTTTACGTGAAGCTGATTATAAATGTTTACCAGCACAAAACTCAGGGGCAAATTGCCAATGTACTTCTTTATCATAAAACATTCGAGAGGCTAAATTGCACATTTCCAAAATTTCTAAGCTTTCATTGTCGTCTTATACAGGAATTTCCATGTACTCTAAGTTTTCAGGAAAACACTCAAAATGTGGCAGCCTACAGATTTTTTGCCACTTTTACCAGTTTTTTCAGCTCCTGAACTTTGAAATTTCAACACTGTGTCATTGCTCTTTTACGTTCTTAAATTCAATTTCATCTAAAAAGTCATCAATTAGACATATTTCGTGCAAAAATGTATGCTTTGAGAGAGTTCCCCTGAACTGCAATTTACTTTTGATCTAACTTTTTTTAGAAAATTTATCACCTTTGTCCAAACTAAGGCATATTACCCTGGGATTCCTGAAAATCATAATTTTCTAACTTTCTCTGGGGGCTACACTTTTGAATTTAAGATGTAATCCCTTATTAGTTTTGCATTTATATGAATCTGCAACCTCAAATGGCAACATTGATTGTTGATCCATAGGTGAAAATTTATTAAACCTCTGCGTAATTTCGTCAAAACCTCGAGTTAAAACTATCTGTGATGGTATTTTAGCCAAATGTACATTATACAAGCATCAAAAACAAATTGACTGTAGTCAGGATCACTGGCGGTTAGTAAGTCATGGTTAGATAAATGACATTTTAAATGATCTTCAATTCCTGCAACCCAACATAATTTGTGTGATGTTTATGTTGATATAGAGATTTTCGTATAGCTCCTATAATTGAACCATCTTCTTGTGCATACCAGAAAATGGAATGAATGTTTTGCGGAAGTCCTTTACATATGTGTGAGAGTAAATCATATTTAGAGTACTGTTCCTCTCTGGAACTCAATCTTAATATTCTCTTGACTTGAAGCATGTAGTTTCGTAAATCGTCTCTCTTATTCATTCACAAATTATTCAGAATCGTTCAGTATTGGTTCTTAAAGCTTTCATCGCTGTAATCTTTTGTAGTCAATTTCGTCTCTATATTTAGTACTAAGTAATGTTGGTAGGTCAGATAAAGCGGAAATCTTGCTGCTGCGGCGTCTTTTGTAACTTTTCTCTCTCTTCGTCATTTCAAACATTTGAATCAACTCAGTGAGTAATTATCCATTCCCCTGTGAATTTCAGCAATACTGCTTTGCATGGACTCACGTCATCATTCTTCCATTATGGGAAATATCTACTTTTTCCTTTGTTTGCATTCGTGCTGTACTTATTTCATTATCGTTTTTACTATCCTTTTGATCAATTGTTCTTCAGATTCATCTGATTTCATTTTTTCTTTTTCACCAAATGTTTCATTGCCTCCACTCAATCTGTTTTGGTTCTCTGATTTTTCTTGTACTGTTACTTCCAAGTTCTGTAATCCTGAGCAATATCGTTTTGCATTTGTCTCTCTATCATCATCAAGCATAACTAATCTTAGTTCATCTCTTAGGGTATCGATGTCCTGTTGTTTATTTTTGTTCGCCATCGTTTGTTGCCATTTTTCTCTTTTGTCCATTAGCGTTTTTATTTGCTGTTGAAACAGCTCTTTTTGATGACTGTGTCATTTCATAGTTCCTCAATCCATTTTTGCATTTCAGCGTTATCTCTTTCTAATTCTGACCTTTTTTCAAATAATTGTTGCATTTAATGTTGCATTTCTGCTATGGTGTCTCAATTCTCATTTGGTATCAAATGTAAAATTAATTCCTTTAGAAAAATATACTAAATTTTCAGAAAGTGCTTGGATGTTAAAGTTGCACCGAATTTTCGACTTTTTCTTACTAATAAATTAATGCAATCATTAAAGAGCAAATGTTCTTCAATATACTTAAAATTTTTATGAACTGAATCCTTTTTTAACTTACGAGTGTTCCAGTGTTAGATTGAATGGATTGCTGATCATCATCGTCGTCAGAATCACTGTCGTCATCAGAGACCACCCCGGGTCAATAAATTATCAATGATCGAATTATCATTTTCTAAAGGTACATCAATTTCGTCATCATCAGATTCTAGCACACTAACACGTCAAAGTCTTCTTGCTAATTGAGATTTTAATATGATTGTATTTGCTTAAATTAAAGAGTAAATTAGAATGATTTTTGCAAAGACATGAACTAAAGTATTTTCGTGGACAACTATATTTTGATTTATTCCTACAAGCAGCAAAATCAAGACTTAAGACATTGCAAATGGCGCTCTCCAACTGCAAAACTTTTTTGGATGTTTCAATGATCTTATGAATGGCACCATATGTATCTTACAAACCATTTTTATTGTCCTCCAATAAAGGATATGTAGTATTTAAGAATTTTTTCATTACTAATTTTATTATGTGCAACATAAATTAAGTACCGTCGTTTATTCCGATTTTCGTTATAATAATTCTCACTACATTTTATTGGATAGTTATTTTTCTTGGTGCGCCACCATTTATTTGAATCGGGGAAAATTTGATTTGCTTTTAAAAATGACGTCATCTAAGCCTATAAACAAAAACGCGACACAAAATAAAATTGTTTAATATCTCTAAGGTATTAGTTGATATTCTGTTATCATTGTATTGTCTGATTGCACTAATTTTTCTGGTATAAATACATTTCTAGATAAATATATTGCTTGTGCAAAGGGTTTGAATGAGAGCGGCTGTGACCCTGAAAACTGATGAATCAGGAGCAGATTGTGCATAAAATCTATTGACTTTAGGAGATGTTAACACATTTTTTAATCGACTTTTATTCAACGGTATATAATCTGAAAATATCAGTGCAATCTGTAACCTTTTTAGGCAACTCTCCATCATTAATCCGACTGATAACACTGTCAACTATGTCTGGCCTGTTTTTAATAATTAAATTTTCCGATTGCAGATTAAATCTCGGCTTTGTTGATAAATTATAATGGAACGAATAGGTCTCCGGGTCAACGATCTGCATAAGGTGCTTGAACTGTTCCAAGTGACGGAATTGTTGGCGGGTGGATGTAGTTTCCGCTGCTACCGTTTTGCGATAGTCTTTTATCCTGATATAACGATGTCTTAAACTCAAATTTATCTAATAATTTTAATTTATATGTGGACGTGTGAGACCGGGAATTTCCGATATATGTGTAGTACAGCCTCATAAACACCTTATAGTTCGAGCAGGAAATGTTTTTATTGAAATTGTGGTATTTTCCCTTGTTAAATTACACCACAATTTAATATTATAATTTGCATCAAAAATACTGGAGACTTATAAATGGCATTTTCGAGAGATTTAGGCAACCGATGACAAATGTGGGACCACTGATACGGTAACCTTTGTGGAATTGTTGAAAAAACACTCAGCTATTGCATTTGAAAAATTTCTACTAAAAACAGATAGTGTAATGTGCAAGACCAGTCTATTGCCCATATTGCTTGGGCTATTGCGCATATGATAAACAAAGTTTGCATAAAGGAATTGAATTTCTCCCTTCAGAAACTAATTTCTCTTTAGAAAACCAAAATTGTTTTTGAAATTTAATATTTGCAAAATTTCGTCTCTAACTCTAAAATTTCAATCTGGCGTCTGCAATCATAACAGTATATATTATTCGATTTTACTGAATTCTACTGGTGCACTTGTTTCTCTTCTGGAACATGACGCTACATTTGTCAGATCAACTCACATCTAATAGATTCTGATAAATATCCTAGAGTAATTACTTATGTTTGCGAAATAATGAATTTATCTCTTGTAAACATGTAGGTATTGTGCAAGCAGATGTGTTAGCATCCGAACTATGTGGAGCACTTTCATTCAATGTTTCAACATCATAATTTTCATTATATGTCTATTGACTCCTTTGGAAATCCCTGCCACATTGAGAACCGAGCTTCAACATTTTATTTACTATTTCCGTCTCAATAATTAATTCTAAACATCGTATTTATTTAACATAATTAGCATTGGATCAAACATAGATTTAATCTCTAAATTTCAAATTGTATTATACTCGAAAATTAAGTTGAAATCAAATTGTGACAACTAAACTTTAATTCAAAATAAATAATATGCATGAACATATGCTACTTTCAATAAAAATATAAATTTTAAAGCATGCGGAAATTATAGCAAAGACGTTATACTAAGATATGATCATATAAAATATAACATTTGTCTACCCAATATTATTGCATTCGAAATTTTTTATTATACATGTTCTTTAAAAATAAAATTACTATTTTGAATACTTGTCTTATTTAAAGATATTATAAAAATTAGAAATTCGATATATATATATATGTATATATATATATATATATATATTATATATATATATATTTAAGGATTTCTGGCATTTCTTTTTCAATATATTTGAATTTATTTAATAGACGTTTGTAAGATTTTAATTTCAAAGTGAGGTAATGTTATTTTGCACATTTCGAGTCAAAATTTGAGTATTTTGCAAAAGATTATTAAATAATTTCAAAATTCATGTAATAGATATAAATAAGAGTCACTTTGTACATTTTTAAAAAAAAATATTTATATATATATATATATATATATACTTATACGGGCGCTAAGTATAAATCGACAAACATATACAGGCGCTAGGTATAAATCATCAAACATATACGGGCTCTAAGTACATAGCGGGCGCTGAGTACAAATTGGAAAAACTTATATGGGCGCTAAGTATATGTATTTTGCAAAGAGTGTTTATTCGAATTTTGTGAGCACTAAAGTACTTCTTAACTCATTTTCATAATTTTCCAAATGTTAAACTTACAAAATAATGAGATAATAAGCTAATATTTATCTAATTTACTGCTTTTAGCAATATATTTTGATAGATTTTTTAAATGTCGAATTTCTTGATACGTATGCCCTGTAAGATATTAATATATTGAAATTTTGCTAAAAAGTAAAAAAGTAGCATCATAATTCTAAATTTCAAAAATTCATTGCTAAATTTTAACTTGAACGTGATTACACAGCACTAAACAAATGAAGCAAATAAGTAAGCAAATGGGTTTATTTGTGTTTGAATCTTTTTGATGTAGTAGGCTGATTTTTGTGGATTTCGCTTTCGTAAAACTCCAACACGTCACGCCTTTCATCAACAGAATGCATTATATAATGCTTTTTAGCAGTATCACTACTATGCCCAGTTTGGGCTAAATGCGCAATTCTTTTAGTTGGGCTGATCGATTTTGTGTTCAAATATGTTTCCCAGGACTTTCTTACAGCATTTGGGTTAAAATTAAACTTCGATTTTTCGTCTGGGAAATATCTGGTAATCACCTCATCAACATACTTATTGATATTATGTTCATGGCGGTTTTGGCCATTGCAAAACACATAATCAGGCGCAATGTCAAATTCTCTTTTATATTGTAAAATCATGTCATTTATCCATTCAATTTGATCTTCACCAAATTTGAGATTAGAAGAATATTTATATCCTGTTTTACCTTTGGCACTAACAATAATATAAGAGTTGGGAATTCTTTTACAGTTAAACTAAGTATGGGCAGTGGGCGGATATTTAATCGAAACTGGAGTATGAAGAAATTAAGCCCAATTAATTCACGATAACTAAAAGTATTATTATTTTCTAATAATCCACAAAATTTTTGTTCCACTGTACAAAGAAGAGTAAATGGGGGAACTTTCTCAAATTTTTTTGATTGAGAAATGTTAGATTCTCTTCCCGAAGATTTGCTATATGCAGATTTTAGTTTATTTAATACAGCTTCCCAAGAATTTATATCAATTTCCCAATTATCACAAAACTGAGCATATCCAACAATTTTTTTTAGTAAAATAATAGAGTTAATCGTCGTAGCGGATTTCAGCTTTCGTAATTCTTTATACTCTTGCATTACTGAACTTATACCTTTAGTGTTTCTTAGCATTGCTGTTTTTTTACAAACATTTGACAGAAACATTATTTGTGTTTTTGAAGTTTTTGACTTTACAGTGGTAGCAGCAACACCAGAAGCACTCAGGTTATGAGATTCATCTTTCATAAAATCTGAAATCAATAATTCAATTTTTGATTCATCAATGTCTATATTGGCATGAGATTTGTCTTTTTTTATTTTTATAATTTGCTTAATTGATTTTGGTAAAAACTGATGATCGCTGGGATTTCTAATTTTTACAAAACTTGAAATGACGCATGGATTTTCACTAAGATGCCTTGAAGAATTTTTAAATCTTCTCAAACAATTGTTGCATTGCACAACAGATTTCATATGTTTGGTACGATAGTAGTCTATAATAAAAAGTCGCTGTGTTAAACTCAAATCTTTATGACAATTTGTTAAGTGGTTGCGCATTTTACAAATGCGACTAGAACATAAAATACACTCTAAATTTTTAGATTGAATATGTCGTTTTTTTGTTTCTTAATTTTCGTTTGATTGCTACTACATTCAGCAGGTATTTGAATAGAATCAAGTTGATCTTAAATGTCATTGATATCCAGATCACTGTCAAAACCATCTAAAAAACAAAAGTTGTTAATATTTGCATTTATTACCTTAATGTAACATAGTCACAATTTTACATACTTAGCGCCCGTATATGATAAATCAGATAGGAAAAAAAATTTTTTTATATTTTTTAAGTTTTGTGTGTAGCAACTAAAAAATTTGTTTTCAGATGTCTAATGTAACTGAAAGCTTTCACGCATAAAGGATTTTCTGTTTCCA
>CABFPE010000502.1:578814-590169 GCA_900660155.1 Hofstenia miamia
ATATATATATATATATATATAAAATACTAACTTAAATGCATATTAGTGCAATGTTTGTTTTCACAATCATAACCACATTTGCAAAGTCTAAGTTTAATTGCAGAAAGTCGCTTTGTCTAAGGAGAAAGTTCCTTTAAGATTCTCTTTGTATAACTTCAAACTCTTTCTGATATAAAAGAGTGCCGTAAAATTGTATTAGAAGTTACCATAGAAGCTTTTTCATTAAAATTATGGCATTACACTAAATGCGAATCACTTCCTGCTACAAGCTTGTCAGATATTGCTGGCGAAGAATGATTGATAAATATTTTCTTATTTCTTCAACCAATTAACAACTACACCCAGACACGTTGGCTCAGACAATTAAACAAACAACACAATCAGTGAAACACAGTTGACTGGATTCTTTTGTTTAGTTGATGCACTCATTGGTTTAAAATCGATGCGGGCTGACTTAGAACAGAGGGTACCTTCTTTACTAGTAATTGTACAATCAAAACTTCCAACGACAACAAACAATATTGAAGACCTTGTCAGGCTTCGTATAACTACTTAAATTATGCCAAATTTTGTAAATATCAGTGCATAATCTCTGGAAAGCAAGATTAAATTTTAAATCAATTAGTGAAAATGGACTTAACAATCGGGCTTTTGCAAATTTCTCATAATGGATACTTGAAAAGGTTTTAGGCATACATTTCTAATGCGTAGATAAATAATAGAACTGAATGTTGTAATCTTATTCAAGCATTTTGTTTTGCGGCATGCAAAAAATTTTAATGATGTTTCTGATTCGTAGCCTAAGAATAAGACCCCTGTATCATGGTTTTTTAGCTTAAAGCGTTTTTGAACTGATAGGAATTAAACCCAAACATTTTCATGCTTAAATGAGCGTGAACCCAATCATCACTATTCGCAAATTTTTAATAATTAGTTTTAAGAAAACTTCATTCTTTTTCTGTAATCATTATGTATTAGAAATCGTTTCAACCTTCCCAATGCTACAACATGTAGACGGCCTTTAAAGTTTCACAGCAAACCAAAAGCAGACAATGTGAAAATTTGTCAAAAGAAAGTTGTATTCTTTAACAGCCACACTCATAGAATTGAAATCGCTATTCTTGTGAAATAGCAAAATTTGAAATGCCGCAACGTTTGTTCAATATTAATTTATCATTTATGAATCTTATATTGACAACAATTCATCCTCAAATCGTACATTTTCAGTGAAATTATAATGATTTTGCAACTTCACTATCATTTGCATCCGAATTAGCAAGGAAGCCAATGAAATCATTCAGTATCATGGCAACGTTCTTTCGTTTGTGACTCATAAAATGTTTCAATGAATCAAAAATCTTGAGTTTAAAGTTTAGTTATTGCTTTTTCAAAGTTTAGCATTTATATAAATTTCAGAAATTGAAGTTCCAATTATACTTTTTATTGGCCAATTCTGTTTGTATGGAGATTGCTTTGAGTTCGATGTGTCGTTCAGTGGAGGTCTTTGCATACATTTACAGTTTTGATTTTCCATGATAGACTTAATTACTACAAATTTCGATGTTAATAACTATTTCCAATCATACTAATTTACCTACGTATTTGTAAAGATTTCTTAATTGTTTTTTTTTCATGTTTTTTTGTAAATAGTGCTTTCATATTTTATGTTTTAGTTATATGCCTATTAAAGGTAAGGGGAAAAAGAAGAAAAAAACCGCAAAAGTTTCAGCTAATACTAAGGCGGCTGCTGAAAAGCCAATTTCAATCTTAAAAAATATTGAAGTAGCTCCACCTCCTACTCGGCTAGATACGGTAATTGTTTTCAAAATTCTTTTGATTCATTCGGTTAAATTTATTATTAATATATTCCACATGTATTTTGTATTAATTGCACTTTTTCACAATTTATTAGTTTTCAGTGTGCCTAGTTTTCATTGAAAGTTTGGCCTAGCATTGTAGTTAGATGTAAGGGTTTTTAAAACCAATATAATATAATGCATGTCTTCTCGATCAGGCTGTGTCGAATAGTAGGAAATGTTCAAATATATAAGGTTTTTGCTCTTGGACATATTCCATTCCTTCATTTAAATGTTTTTTCAATTTCTAATAGGCTTAATTTGGTGAGTTTAGCTTAATATGAATCAAAATGCGGTTTAAAAATTTTGTAAACATTTCTTGGCTTAAAAAGTCATTCAATAGGAAGTTTGAACGCGTAACATATATATTTTCCATCTCCAAGCATTAATTTATAAACCTAAATAACAAATTATATTTTCAAGAACTATAAAGTGACAAATTCAAATTAGGCGAAGCAATGAATACAAGTCTGTTCATAAGTAATCGCTTGTAGTTCATACACAAATATCAATTTGATATAATTGAAAACAAATTTTGTAAAATCAATATTTAATTGGTCCTCCATGAGCACGGATAATTTCTTCAATGCGTTTGGGCTTCGAATCAATGAAAGTTCTGATAAAGTCAATAGAGATGCTATCCCAGATGTTGTTGATTCTTTGCCAAAGCAGATCTTCCTGATCTCGGATATTGCCTGGGATCGGATTGCGGGATAATTGGGCTCTTATTAACGACCACACATTTTCAATAGCATTAAGGTCCGGTGACAATGGTGGCAAGTCAAAAGTGTTGATGGAGGCCTCTTCTAAGAACTCCGTAACCCACGGCTGGTGAGCAGGCGCATTGTCTTGGGCAAGATGGTATTGATCATTCAATTGACAAGCAGGATTTCATAGTGTTCACCATTCAGAGTCTCACAGAGACGCACAAGAGGTCCGACTCCATCTCCACTGACCGAGGCCCCACCATCAGTCGTGCTCCATATCTTTGTGCAACGTCGATGCTGTGTTCTCCCTTTCATAGCTCAATGAATTATCGGCCTCATCAACAAAATTTACCTTTCGCCAGTCTTTGATTGACCATTCAAGCCTTCATTTTTTGTGATGCTTTGTCAAAATCGGCCTTTTATTCATGACAATGGAATGCAGTTCAACTTCTTTAAGGCTACGATAAACAGTCATTCTTGAAATATTCATACTGCTAATGGTACCAATTGTTTGGAGCTGTCTGGTGTATTACTGTCAGTTAGATATGGCCTTGTGCACCAGATGCCGATCTTGACGAGTCGGTTTCAAATCACGAACTTCTCCAATCAACCGAAATGTCTATTATATTGTAAATAGTTCCTTCAATATCAAATAGTATCTTCAGTTTCATGCTAATTTTTGAAATTGAATAGCTATTTTCATGCATAAACAGTACCTTGTACCGCATGCGGTCGCTCAAACATCAAGACATTGTCTCTATCTGCTTAATGGTTGCACACGATGTCAATTTTCATGGGAGACACGTGATGACAATGTTATTGGTTGATGAATATCCAATCCCTTTCATTGTTGTTCAATTGACTTATAAACAGATCTGCAATTGTATATGTAAATATTAAACTAGGTATTCAACTTGACAAAATTCCATCACGCTGATAACAGCTAATTTATGAAACAACCTATCAAAGAATTCACAAACGCGAAGAAGTTACATAAATTTAAAGAGATAGTGGTTTAGTTTCTTAAATGTTAATTAGTAGCCTACTTTAAAATTTGTACATGTTATCCTATATGGTCTAACGTACTTTTTAATCACATATATTGTACATAATGATGCAAACTTATAAAGGATAGTTAACCTTATGCAAAATTGACATTTCTTGTGAGCAAATCATATTTTCTCAATATTATTAGTTATTATGTGTGCCGGTGTGTCTTCAGAATATGAAATGGATGCACTGGCTCATGTCCGAATTGCATTTTTTCATCAAATAATTTTCCCATTCAGAGATTCAATATGATTAACAAATATCTTGTAATGTTAGAGAACTTTTGCTTGGGGCTCGCTGTCATGTTGAAAAGGCAAATTTCGATCAAATCCAAGCGCATCAATACAAATAATATTGTCTGTTTTTCCTGTGGTTTTGACAACTTTATTAACCCAATTTATTGCATTCGTCCTATGTTGACTTTCGGAATAGACTAAAATACTTTACAATATGGCAGCTCATGTTAGAACATCTGACATACATCTCATGGAGTACACCAGATAAATTTCAGCTGCAAAAATGTTCCTAGCAATTCAAACTAAAACTGCTTTTGCTGAAATCCTAATCCCATGCTGCTGTATTCTCCTTTCATAACTTCAGCAAATAGATGTATGTCCAAAATCCCAATATGGTCTGACATTATGTTTGCAAAATACGTTGTAAGATCGCATTATACACGCAGAAGCCCCCAAATAATTATTGATAGATTGCCGTTTCTCAATTTTGTCCCTTTTTTCTATATCATGCTTTCATAATTTACGATTATAATCAAGTCTATTGATATTCCGCTTTTCTCATTGCTAAATATAAGTTTTTAGAATTTCATTTTATGTTTTTCAAAATATTAATTTATCATAACCAGCTTACCATTCGCTTCATGTTTTCAGACTAATATCTCTTTAATTCTTCATGGTGTTTGAATAGGGGTTGGTCTTACCATTAATGTTTCGTTTCCATTACGCAAATGAATATGATCGAGTAGAATGAAGTCATTTGGTAGATAGTTTCAATGAAAGTATAATGACTACAAACTAAGTTTTCTCCCATTCATTGTTTTCTATTCTCTTTCACATAATGTTGTCTCTATTGTTGGAAAATTTTTCCTTGCAGTTTTGAATAATTTAAATAAACTTGTTTTTGATTTCGGAAATATGCAATTCTCAAGAATTTACTTTTCAAATCATCAAGAACTTTATAATATGTACTTGCAAATGCATTTTGGGTTTTTTTATCATATAATTAATTTTAGTTAAAGGCTATCTTAGCTGAAAACAAAGTTGATGAAAAGTTTGTTAGTGGTACAACTGTTCCTTCACATTGTTTGAAGTCTTTAACTCCAAATGAAATTGGACAACTAAAATATGTGTTCGACACTTTAGACTTCAATAATTCAGGGTAATTTTATATATATGTTTAATAGCCTTTATTTGTCTAATAATTGTACAAAACTATATATACATTCTGCAAAAATGAATATATACAATATTTACAATATAAACAAACATATTTACAAAATGTTGATATACAGAATTGCACAATAAAATAAACAAAGCTACGAGATATACATAAGAACAAAAAAAGTAACAACAAAAACAAAACAAGAACAGAAAAAATTATATGGTGTTTATTTAATAATTTCGCCAAACATTTTGGGCTTTTGAGTACCCATAATTGAATTGATTTGCAAGTAAATTTTCTTTAAGTAGCTTTTTAAATGTTTATAATTTCGGTTCGTTGCGGATGCTAGAATCTAATTTATTCCATAAATTACATATATTCGTTATATACCCTCCTTTCCAAAACGTACTTTTTATTTGAACGTTATTAATTAGCTTATTTGTTCGGGAGTTATACTTATAGAAATGGCTGAAGTAACAATTTTGGCATAGATCTTTAAACATATAAACAATACTGGTATATCTGCAGATGTAAATAGGCGGCAATATTGATGCATTATAGATGAATTCGCAAATTGGTTGTTTGTTGATGTTATACATTACATATATACACCAGTTAAACATTCTATTTATATGCTCCGTCTGTAATGCTTATATCATGTAGTAAAATACATCCATATCTATAGTGACTTAATACTAACGCATCTATAATTGCATTGCTCCTTGTAATTTTCTTAATTTGTTTTAGATACTGTATCCCACACTCCATTTTATGGATCTTTTTCCTAATAAACTCTTTATAATGGAATTCTCTGTCAACGATGACACCCAAGTATTCTACCGAGTCTGTTGGTGATATGTGAGGGTGTCCTCGGAAACTACAATTGTACACTTTGCTACAAGTAGTTTCGTTTGTTTAGGTGTGAAGACAATGAACTGGGTTTTTTCTTTATTCATCGTCAGTTTATTTTGGTGGAAATAAGTCTTTACCTTATCAAGGTTTCTTTGGAGGTTCTTAGTAGCAACTATTGGACTTATATGCCGGTTTATCAAACAAATATCATCTGCATATTGAATAATTTCACTGTCTAAAAGGTGATTTGATAAGTCATTTATGTAAATGTTGAATAGAATTGGACCTAATACTGTGCCTTGTGGGATTCCTTTGCTAGTTATGATATAGTAGGAATAAGTGCTATTAATTCTCACACGTTTTTCTCTATTATTTAGAAAACTGTTAATGAAATCTCTTGCTGCTATATCAAATCCATAACTTTTTAATTTTTGATCAAGAATGCTGAAGTCCAAACTATCAAATGCTTTACTGAGGTCAAGTAAAGCAACACTACTGCAAATATTGCTATTTAAAAAATAGCGAGTGTTTTCAGTAAAAGCCAGCAAAGCGTCTATAGTGCTCGAATTCTTTCTAAAGCCAAATTGATTTGTAGATAAAATTTTGTGTTCATTCAAATATGACATTAACTGCTTGCTTAGCAACCTTTTAAAAATTTTCGATATTGTTGTTGTAATGGAAATAGGTATGTAATTCTTGCTATTTGTCGGATCCCCTTTTTTAAAGACAGGTGTTATATCAGCCTTTTTCAGAATTTGGGGGTACGTATTTGTTCTTATTGCATAGTTGAAGACAAATGTTTAGATATTCAGAAAAATATTTGATGTATTTTTTTAAGATGAAAATGGGTATTCCATTACTTCCTGCGGATGCAGTTAGATCCAAACTATTTACTGTCTCAACTAATTCGTGTTCATTGATGTATTGAAAACTAAATGTGTCTTCAACTTGTAGAATAGCATTCTCGAACTTTATCTTTTTACCCTTATATGTACCCAGCTCTTTAAATTCTCTATTCATAGTGTTTGCAATTGACTTTATATCAGTCATGACATTAGTGCCATTTTTTATTTCCAGAATTTTACTATTCAAGTAATTCTTCTTATTCAAGAATTTGTTTATGAAGGGCCATTTGTTTTTAGCATGCGTTAGATTATCAAAAAACCGTTTGTCTTCTTTTTCTTTCATTGAGGCCTTCATTTTGGTAAGCTTAGTTTTTATGTTATTATTAGAGCCTAAATTCACGTCAGAGTTATTATTTTTGAGAGAGATCCATGCTTTTTTCTTTGCTAATTCCAAATCTTTGATTTCCTTGTTACAAATTTTATTACTTGTGCTTTTAACATATTTAATTTTGTATGGCGCATTTGCATTTAATCACATTTGTAGTTGTTTTATGAGGAAGAGCATCATTTTGGTTGAGTCATGTAAAGTGTAGACATAATCCCAGGGAGAATTCTGCAAGTAACTGATGAATTTGTCATTGTCGAAATTTGCAAAACTTTGTGAGAAGATCTTTTTTCTCATTTTTCTAACGTAAAGTTCTGATGTAATGAATAGACAAAGATTGTGATCTGAAAAGGAATTAAAGATGAAATTTGAAAAGGTAATACCTTGCAGGTCCGTTAAGAGATAATTAAGTTGCCACATCGTGTTGGTGTTCGTTTGTTTATCAGATCTAGCTGCAGTTCATCACATAAGCAGTGGATGTGTTTGGCTTTTTGGGAAGAAAGATAATTGATATTATAGTCTCCAAACAGAACAATCTCTTTATTCAAAGACAGTGCACTTTGCACTTCAGTTATTTAAAATTTAATGAATTCCTTTGAGTAACGTTTATTAGGACAGTAGCTGAGGTTTATAAGCGCTGACATCTGACTTTTCTTTGTTTTTCTAATTTCTACCCATAGTGTTTCAATTTTTGGATGGATTGGCTGTAGTTCATGATGTCTAACAGGATTCATGAAACTCGCTATAAGGAACATAAGTCCTCCTTTTGTGTCTCTCTTTTTGCAAAAACGTTTATAGTTTGCAATATCTAAATTGAGTAAGTCATCTGGACTATTGGAATGCAACCAGGCTTCTGTGAATGCATAGATGGTGTTCTTACCGAGTGAAGAGTGTATCTCTTTTAATTCATTGTAATGTGCTTGGATACTTCTAGTATTCAAATATGCAAATTTAATGTTGCTTTTGAAGCTGTCTGTAATGCTTTTTAACTCACTGCTATCAAATATTTCAGGGCCAGGGTTTTGTTGAATATCACCTGATAGAATAATTAGCATTTGTACTATTATTGTTAAAGCAATTGAGTATGATGTTTGGCGAAAAGACCATATAATTTCATTATAATTTCTATAATAATTAGCACCTGATTTATTATGATACACTAATAGATGTCTAATATATATAAATTGATCGAAATAGGGAGATTTTCTACTATACATCTGAGACATAATTATAATGTACATAAGTAATAAACAGTACCTCTTTCTCGATCTGTCAGAAGATGACTGCGTCTTCAGATGTGGATGATTAAGCAGAGCTTTAGGGCAAGACGTTCTTTTCATCATTTAGGAGATTAAGAAGTATTTTCGTTATTAGTTTGAGTTCTTCGCGAGATCCTCTAGCAGTTGTAGGATTGGCATTTGGTATAAAGTTGCCACGACTTTGATGGTTAACAAAACGCGAAGTAATGTCTTTGTAACTTACATTTGGTTGTATGAGATTTTGTTTGAAAGGACGGATAGTTCTTTGTTCTTTACCTGGGTGTCTGCTGACTAATTTAGTCTTCAAAGTTTCATAATGGTTAAAGAAAATTTTAAGTTCTTTAATAGCCGTAGACAGTCCTTTTCTTGACAGATGTATTCCATCTCTAGCAATTAGTTTATAATCAATTTGATCATTTCTCTCGCCTTTTACAAACTTTTGAAACAATTTAAATATGTCGATTTTTCTGTTTGTATTAGCTATCTCACTTAGAACTTGGTTGAAGTAGAATATGTACTTGTTTTGTTTCATCTTTTCGTTCTGACTGATTGGTGTTATTTCAGTTAGAACTATTCTTTTTGGGGAGAATTTTTGTTCCACTTCCTCACATAGCTCCAGTGGCGGAGCGTGGGCCACTTTGCCTAGTGTGCGGTGCAGAGTTGCTAGTGGTTCGGTTTGGTTTCGTCATTGTATTAAATAAAAATACGTCAATACTGAACTGAAAATTTCAAAATTTACAATGGAGATCAGTGCAGTAATTGTTAAACTTGAAGCCATCCATTACATGATTAAATGCATAATTTTTTAAATACTCTACATCAACGTAAAATATGATTCAAATGAATATTTCTTAAAATCAGATATCAAGTAAGATATTTGAAATGGATACCTTAGTTTATTTAATAACATCACGAAATATTAAAATATCAGACAGGACCAGTACGTGATCAGACCAACTTTTCAATTTCAACCAAGACTCATTTGATATTATTTTCGAACTTCTATATTTGGAATGAAAGCAGAAATAGATGACCCGCCAGAGATGGAATTGGATTCAACAGTTTAAGATCCGATCCGGATCGGAAACTTCAAGATCCGGATCCGAACTTTTAAAAAAAATTTTAATTTTCAACACGAAACGGATCCGAATTTAAATAAGTATTCTAACAATAAACATAAACTTAAAAATATTTGTTTTTTAATGCGAATTGAAAATTTTAAGTGCTTCAACACTGTCTTGAGATAAAAGAATGGACATATATTTACAAAATAATGCATGCAAATCGACTTATTTGTAAGCTTTGTAATAATCTAATTCCTAAAATTGTCATAAACTATAATCATAATATATTTATAGAGTTTAAATTGTTGAGTTTTTTATGTTCAAATTAAAAAATAACCACCGTGCAATGTCACTATGAATTGAAGTTGTTTCAGACAAGATAATTTACTTCAAAATTGCAGCTAAGGCGATGAAAACAAGAATAGCACAAATAATGGCAAATTAAAGAACAACCCCAAAATTTATATTGCAAGAAATTAAAAAAAATTTGTATAGTGAATTAAAATCTGTGATAGAAAAATTAATTTTTCAAACAAAATTTGAGATTTAAATATTAATTTTAAATTTTACTGAAATTGGATAACAAATTTTGAATTATACAGCAGCAACATTAAATAAATTCACACCCTATTAATAGTATGCCGACTGTATGGTTCCATAAACATTTTTGTATTAATGATTATAATAATGACAAACCTTCTTAGTACTAAGTTGATCTTGGCATTGCAAGTTGCTTAGAGTGCATATTGAAATGAAATTTTTTGATTGAAAAGCATCCCAAATTATATTAGTATTTTTACATTTTGCAGGGTTTGCAAAAGCTAAGGCATTCGTCCACTTGCTTCTCTTTGTTTCTGTGCACTTTGACATACATATTAGAGAGAATCCTTTTACGAATTGTGCTCTTCCATTTTCAAGTTAGTAAAAACAAATGTTTTTGGTTGATTTACTATTTTAAAATTACGTGATGGCTAACATGAATCGCATTTTCAGATTTGAAGTATTGGTCACCTATTTTATAAGCAAATTAAACCAATTTATAGATTATGGATCAAAAAAATCGAAATGCTTTAATTTTACCAAAATTGTAATTTAGACACAGGTTTTATAAGAAAGTACTGAAAACAATGCGTTATATTTAATCACAAATGACTATTTATAAAAATAGTATAAAAATCAGTTTGATGCGGTATTAAATTTACTCAGTTCCCAAATAAGCGATAGGAAAAAACGCTCTAAAATCATAAAAATGTTGGTTAGAAGGTGTGGGGCGCACACCTCGCACACAAAGAGAATATGCTTCTGCATAGCTCCAGTACGTCGCTTTGAAAATCTATTGCTTTTTCTTTTTCTTTTGAGCAATGAAGAGCGTCACTTAGTCCAGTATTTAGCAAAATCGTATCAATGTGAGTTCTTGTATAACAATTCACTAAACTCTTTAATTCAACTGTATTTTTACCACTGTAGGAATGAAAACAACATTCTTCATTAACAATAAGTCTATCTGATTGCACATATTTAAATAGAGTTGCCCACGCAAAGTATAGTCGTATCTCGTGGTATTTCTTTCACTGAACGCTTCATGAAGCGCGGAGTTGTAACACTGATGTTCATGTGACTAGTAGTGAAATTATTATTCGTTTTGTCTTGCGCTATGTATGAATTTGAATGAAACGCTATTCCTTCAAGTGAAGTTTTGAATTTAAATTTTGCGCGCACTCATCACCAATTTCTTCGTTTTTTGAAATTTTAAATAACCACATTTCTTTGTCTAATTTATTGAAGAGTGAGTGTAAAGGAGTTTTAGCTTGTGGTCTTAAGTAATTTTCGGCATCAGTAGCAGATTCAATGCCTTTGAAAACTTCGATTTGAATTTTCTCGCGGAGAGAGCTAGACATGCGACCACCACTCATGTATCCCATATGTATCATTATTCTAT
>CABFPE010000502.1:599479-615084 GCA_900660155.1 Hofstenia miamia
TGATACTCTGAACTGTTTGTATGTGATAATTTTTAAGTCCAGTACTTTTTAATGTCCTCTGAACAGTGCTGTATGATGTTGCCAAGACTTGGGCTGCTTGCCGGATAGATGCTGAGGGTTGTTCTTCAAAGAAAGACCGAATTTCTTCCTTCTTGGCTTCATGACGTTTTGGTGCACCAACTCGTAATGCATCATGTACACTTCCAGTTTCTTTGAATTTCTTATACAAACTACGTATAGTATTGTGAGAAGGTTTATTATTTATATCAATCTTCCATTTTCGTTCAACAAGTATGGGTGATTCTTCAAACTTAGCCATATGAATGACAATAAAAATGCGTTCATCAATTGTAAGAGTCATTTTAAACTAAATAGAACAATTAATGAATAATATTTCATATACACATAAAATAATAATAAATACTGATAACAAAAATGACAGTTCAAAGTCAAAAAGTCATGTGGGAACAGCACTATAAGAAATGGAAATAGCTAAGTGACTTATGAATCACCCTGTATAATACTTAAATGTTATACAGCGGTTTCCTACAAACTTGATTAGTTTTTGTGCAGCACTGCTTTACATTCGTGTTGGGGTCTGATAGACCCCATCCGTCGTTAGAGGTTTAAACAGATTTAGATTCCTGGTCCAGTTTTCAATCAAGAGTATTATCTATTCAAAGTAGGGGCATTATGAGATAACTAATCTCACTCATTTTGCCAGGCAAAAGATTCAAATTTTATAAGTTCGATTTTTTATTTAAATACTTTACAAGCATAAAAATTTTACAGACACTAATTAAGTCTTTCGCCAATCGGAATTGATGTTCTTATTTAAGGTGAACACCATCGCTGCACAACTCAGATGGTCTTCTTTGTAGTTTGGCTGAATATCTACACGGAGGCTTCACGAAATTGAACAGAATTGATAGCCGCTTTGAACAACGGGGGGCCACGGGATGCTGCGTACTTGGCAAACTAATTTGTTATTCTAAAATAATAAAATAATTAATGAGTAAATGAATTAGAATTTACCTTTTCCAAAATATTGATACATCTAATCTTTTCAGCAGCTATTATCCGCAATTTAACATTTGAATCAGCATCATTGCCACCCCATAAAATTACTACTAAAGTAACTTTCCCAGAAACATATTTACAATTAAATGAAATAAAGTTCGCTTCCACGTGTTAACTTCGTAGATTGCACAGCCGCCACTTTCATAAAATATGGAGTCATCATTTGGCAGAAATGCTTTTTTACTCACCGAATATGCGAAGTGCCCACAATTGCGGTTTTCATCTGAAGTTGATATAAAATTGAATATATGAAGGAAATATAATATGCTCAGAAATCAGAAATGCATAAAATCCTTTCATCATTGTATAGAGAATGTATTAAAAGCTGAATATGGAATTGAGAGTACCTACTTCACTGAAAAGAAATTGAATTATAATTAAAGCTCATTAATATATTTATGACAATAATAAATTTATAACAATGAGTAGCCAAATGACAAAATAATAGCAAATAATTGTATCATTTACCCCAAAATTTGGTTTAATAGTTCGTGCTATTTGCAATTTTGTTCATTTGAAAATTTGTCTATATTTACAAATTAAGAAACTGATGACAGAGAGAAAAATTTAATAGCCATTAAAAAATACTTGAATAAAGATGAATGCTCATTGCAAACAATGAAATTAGGCATTTTTTCATCAAGAATTTCTGAATGAGTAACAACAATTTATCACTGGAGTATGCATGAATCGGGTAAGTACAATCTTGATAGGCTTTTCTACAAATTGTACACAACGACTACTCTATTGTTATCACTAATATTTAATCGGATTATTGTGCTCTCCACTCTTACCTTTAATTAGGACCTTGAGAATGAGATTTATTTCACAATGGTACACAAACGACACTTGTCAAGTGAGTTTTACTTCTATTCTAATAAGACTTAACGTTTTGCACACAAAGATAAAAGTTAGCTCTTTCTAACTAAATATTAACTAAGTCCGAAATTAATGCCTCAAGTCCGTCTGAGATTTTAATGATTCTACAGTACAAAACCCTAATGAATTTATCGCGGTTCTTTGTACTAAAACTTAATGTGAAATTGTTACCAAGATTACAAGAAAACGGGTTTCAACCACTTTTATTTAATAACCTGTATCGTTAGTGTAACACTCTATATACCACTTAAAAAACCAATTGCTGCTCGTTTAAGATAATGTTTTTAACTAAAGAACACCCAAGGGAGTCTTACCACGAAAAGCTTTTCGTTATTTGACGAGGTTGAGGTTAATTACTGGGCTGCGTCCGCGACAAGTTGGGTTTCCAGGTATATGATGCAACTACGTTCTTTAGCGTACCAGTTGTAGCTTTTGCGAAATCGTTGAATATCCTCTGATCTACTTTTTCACTCTAATGTTACTTCTGCAAACTGACAGCGCTTCCGTGCTAGTCCAACACCTTCTGCTTGTGTGGATTTTTCATAGCCCTATTATACTTTCCTTGTGGTTCGATGAGGTCAACCAATAAGGTGTGAACCACGACTAGATTTCTATTTTTAGTAACAAACCTCAGCTTTTCTTGCTGTTTAACCAATCAAAGTGCAGCTACTTCCTCGTTGGCCTTACCTAATGTTTACAATGTGTCATCTAGGAAATTTCCTAGTTTAGTCATCTAGGCAAAATTTAGCAGGCAAAGGTTTAACCAATCAAAAATTATTCTTTTATTTTTTTTTTATTTTTTTTATTTCATATCTTTATTTCATATTTATACCAGCATCAGCAAATACATATTTATAAAAATATATATAAAAATGATGTACAAATCTACAAACTAAAGATACTTAAAATATATCTAAAAAAACACAAAATTTACCAATTAAAAAGATTAAATAAAAAATAGTCAAACTTAAATTTTTTGCCATGGAATTTTTGAATGCCCTTATTTACATTGGTTTGCTAACAAATTTTTCTTCAATTGTTTCTTAAATGTTCTTATATTATGTTCTTTTCTTATCTGTAGTGGTAACTTATTCCAATATTTACAAACTGTAAGTGTTAAGGCGTCTTTCCAAAACTTATTCTAGCAAACAATATATCTGTAATCACACAAAACTGCTCTAAATAAGTTTTACAAACTACATAAATGTAATTAATACTACTTTGTTCAAAGCAGTTTACAAATCGATTGAAGAAATATATTTTGCGGATGCAAGTACAACCATTTTGTATCTAATAACAATTCCATGAAATTGGAATTATTTTTCAGAACAACGTACAATTATGGAAAGCCGCTGAAGAAACTCTTTTTATAGTGGTGTAGAGTCCATGCTATCATACACAAACAAATTGTTTGCTTACCTTGAATGAAATAATGTAACCCAGTGATTATCATTGATATTAATTATTAGAATAAGCGATTTAAAAGGACTATATTTTAAATGAAAGGCATCAATGCGATTATTACAATAACCTTGCAAAGACAAAAATGCTCTTGGAAATTCCAACCCTCCAACTTCATTCAATTGACCTCGCAGTATTTGCAAAAACACCCGATTTCAGAATCAGTAAGGTCATTTCCTTGAGAAATACGTTAAGAAGATGTAATCCATTACTCCAAATGAGAAGAGCTTTCTTGATCTGACAAAATGACGAGTTCACAACCTTTATTACATAGATTCACAAATGTTTTTTTTTGAGGACAATTATATTATCCCTACTGAAGAAAAAGAATAGGTCTCTCTATTTGACCATTTTTCTGTTGACGTTAATGTCCTGCGTCTCCATTTACGAATTGAGGGAGATTGTTTACCAACATAACGTTGAATGCATAATATATTAAGAGAATTTATAGCAAGAAGTATTTTCCTCAATTAAGCTCCATTGCTAATAGGAGTGGAAACATCTTTAAAAATTACATTTTTTCGATCCGTACCGCGATTCAACAATTCCGTTTGTTAAAGGTTTCTTAGCAGGGATAATAACTGTCCACAAGGGAAAAATTGGTAGAAAGCGCTTGAATAATATTTCCAAGAATTGTTTCTCGCAGTAAATAATCTTATTACCTTCAATTACATAAGATATTTTTTTTGATATGATCACGAATTTTAGTAAAAAAACATAAAATACCACTACTAAAGGGTATCGCCATCGTCTTCAAAATCTTTGCTATCTTCAGAATAACTTGAAAGTTTCAACTCTTGATCAACAGTTTTTTAATATTTTCAAATGACTTGGAAAATGCCGCACAGTAAAAGTGACATTCAAATACCATAATTATGTCAAAACGAAAATTCATCCAAAGTTTTACAATTCAATAATCTGCAAGGCAGTAACGAGAAAATAACTTAACTTGTTTTTTTGCATTTATATCACGGTATAAATTTTTAAACCGTTTAGTGTTGAGCAGAACAAGTTGTAATAAGTGTTCTCGGATTAAATTGCGAAACTTTTTTTCAACTATAGATAAGTAAAATGAGAAATGTATAAGTAGATATTCATGTTATTGAACGCTAAACACGCTGAACGCATTAGGGCCAACTGAATTCTGTGACAACAATGGCACAGTGTTTTCAATTGCCAAAATTCCTGACGTTTATTAAAAAAGTTCTTAAGAAAAATTCGATAACAGCGGGATTGAGATGCTGAAATCATAGAAGCTACAACAAGAGGTGGGCTCACTTCGCATATACTATCACCAGATCACTTAGCAAACAATGCATATTCAAAAATGTTGGAGCTATTTTTTATCTGGTCTCCGAACACTATTGCCATTAGCATCCAAGTGAATTCTTTATTCTTTTGAACATAAAGCACTACAAATTTAACTGCTGGTGGTTATACATATGACAAGAAAAAGGAACTATGGAAACAAACTGCACAACACCAGGAAAATTTAGAATTATCATAGCTAAATTTAAGCTTTTCCTTTTCAATCATTAAATCAATAAAATTTTTTGAGCTATTGCGATCACTTAGTCCCTGCTCACTTTTAGCTTTTTTTAGAACTGAACATGAATAGGGAAACAAAGTCGTTGCTTCAGCTTGCTGATAAAAGTACTGTGAAGGCTGCACGTAAAGAAGCTCATTGGGCACTTTTTCCCTTTCGTCTCGACTCAATACATTAGTTGATTTTACAGTGGAATGATGAACTTCTCCAAATGCATTCAACATTAAACATAACATCAGTATCTGCTAGTGATTTATTCCAAATTCGAAAAAATATAGTTTGAAGTGCAAATAGGATTACTGCACATTGCTTTGCCATACCGAAAAATTTTCTTTGAAGACAGCACTTCATTGGTTTTAAACTGAATGGTACAAGACCGCTTCAAATCAGAACATTTCAAAGCAAATAAATCAGAGAAGCTATGGAAATAATTACGTTTACTCTTGAAATCACTGGAATTGGAAATTCGCAAGAATGCTTCATAAGACATTACAAAATTAGATTTTGTACACTCATCAAATTCGATATCATCCGAAGAAGTATTATTTTTAGACATTTTAATGTAATCTTAGAATCATTCGCAGCATACACTTGAACAACAGTGAGATCTTTTCCTTTTAGACAAGTAATCATGAAATTTATGATATAGACGCTTTCATGTTTCTTCAGCATTCGTGAGTTTAAAAGAATCACAGCCGCCCCCCCCCCCTTCCATATCGAGTTGTAGTTCTCATGGATAAAGGAAACTATCTGGTTATTTTCGAAAATATCCTTTCGAGGCCGACCAGCCATACTGCTATGCAAAGAAAATGATGGACCTATATTTTGGGTCACTTTATAAAATACATCTACTAGAACATAAAATATACATAATTAACACTTTGTAAAGATATTAATCAACTGAAATCATTGTAGTACTTACATAGAAAGCAACTAGTTTGTATTAAATGCCTGACCTTCAAGAAACGTTTTTGTAAATTTTTTTCAAATCAAGTGATAAATGGATTAGTTTTATGATTTTTAACATAGCTGAAGACTCCTTCAATATATGTTTGGGGCCACAATTTTGTGGAAGATAATCTGCACTGAATTTTTCATTCCAACTAGAACATGTATTAAGAAATAGGTGAAATGACTAAGGTTGCCTAGATGACGGATCATGTAACAACTGATTGGTAGTAAGTTTCGAACTTCATGAAGTGTCTGCTGCTTGCTAAATGTTCGAATTGAACATTCTTCTGTCACTTAACCATTTTTTCAAGATTTTCATCATTTGGTTTTTGCAAGTGCTTTTCAATTTTAGTTGACTGATTTAATATAGAAGTAAAAATCACGTTCACTTGCCTTATTTCATACAAAAGCTTTAAGAGAAATTTAGTGTATCTGTTTGAATCTATTTAAAACTGATTACTTATATAGAGTATGTATAAGTAAACCTTTTTTAATAACTAACATCAATTTTAATTGAGAACGATTTTGTGAATTTCACTGGACACTTAAGAAATTACTTACCCCTTGGCAGCTAACCTCAGGCTTTATGGCGCATCGCACTTGAAATTCATCAATTTAACGGCATTCCTCTCAAGGATCATGTCAACTTTTTGCTTAGAAAATTAATGATATGAATAAGATAAATGAGGTGATGTATATTTTCAACAATCACATCATTTTACAATGAATGAACTATAATCGCATGTTATTAAGAACTGTCAGAATTACTTTGGCAATTGCAATATTGAACAAAATAATTTTATAGGTAGTGTGTGAGACAAATATCATGCATCTAATACTAATTTTTTAGAGGATAATTTTACCACTAATAGTAGTTGTTGTATACATGTTGCTAAACTTTGAATATTGAAGTCTGAAAGGGAAATTGGTTAAAATTTGATTTGAAAGCCTCTCATGTCATTTAGTTTTATAATCCCATGATCTATTGGTTCTGTAGTTCGTCTTCAAGTGTGTATTATATTTTATTTGATGTGATGACGAATCTGTTGAATATAATACCAATCTCCTGATTTCAAGCCAATCGTTTATACAGAACATGGGTTAATTTCGTAAAATAAATATATTCTAAGGAAACTTATTTTGTGTTTGATTGGATTTTTCATGTAATTTACTGTTTTTGTAGATAATGAAGGTGGTATATCAAAGGAAGCAATCAAATCACTATGCTTGGAAGTTGGTCTTTCTTTGACGGATCAAGAAATTCATGACATGATGATCATCGCTGATAAAAATGGAGATAGATTCATACAACAAAATGAATTTGTTGAGGTTATGATGCGAACAAACATATTTGAAGATATTGATCTCATGCGAATGAGTCAAATGTACAAATAGTTTTAGGAAAGAATGTATATAATGTCTGATATGTAATATTTGTAAATTTTAAAATTTTTATATTTGTAAATCATGTTATTTTATTGCATTTGTCGTACATCTTAAGCTTTCACTTCAAATGATAGTTTTCCAAAATCGTACATATATCTTAGAACAATTTGTCTAATTTTGTCTATTAAAATATAGGTGCAAATGCATCAGGCTCTCCAGAAACCCAAGATTTAACAATCACTTTTGATACAAGTTTAGTTATTTGTAGTAAACTAGAATGTAACTAGTGCCTCGTTAATTTTGCTTTAACAACATTCAATGACTTATTCTGCGAGGTGCGTTCACACCGCGTTGGGGAGTGTAAGTTGTTCATTGTTGAGCGCTAATACTAAAATCTTCAATTTATTATAAAGCATTTATCATTGATAAATTCTTTTCTCAATTATATGAGTTAAGGCATGATTTTTCTGTAAACAAAATCTGAGATTTTACTAAGAAAAGTAGCATCGCCATGAAAACTAATTATTTAATCTGAGATTGAACTTGTCCAATTGATCTTATATTTATATGGTATTAACTTATTTATTTCATGAGCTTGCACAAACATCACTTTTGTTTTTAACAAAACAATTAAATGTCTCAAAGAAAGATTCTTCTCAAACTAAGCATTCTCAAGAATCCAATTCCATTCGAAAACAGAATTCAAGATCAAAACTGTTTACATATGCAAATGTAAAAACTTCATTAGCCCTAATGTCGTCATGCAAACGCAATGAAAATATAATGATTAAATATTGAAATCCTTTAAAAATTACTTTATAAATTTCCCTTAAAATTTATATTTTTGGTAAATCGTGGCTAGTAGACAACTTCTCCAATATTGACTATATGGCAGTTCATCAATGAAATGCTACTAGTATTTTTTAGTCTGGAAGGCTTATTGTAACTTTTTGCACATGTAAATTGTAAATTTATGGATACTAATCAAATGAATCGCCAGTTATTTTGTTAAGTGAGGATGCTCAAATTGAGCGAGAGTATTGCTACGTCTTTGTCTTTGGTTGTTTAATTCTAAACATATCTGAATAAACTATCTAATCTAATTTGAAGATTTATATATCATAACATTAAATTCTTTAGCAACTAGTTTGTCAGCCAACCAACAAATGTCAATGCCAACATTTGAACATGGATATAAATTTTAGAACAAATTACTTGAAATATCTTGTTTAAAATATCAAACATTGTCTGGCTGCAAATACATTCTAGTGAATTTTTTCGTTGTAATGGTTTTTGTAGTTTTTAATAATAATCCATTAGCTTTTAGTTCATAATTTCATTTAAACAGCAATAAATTGCATTTGACATTCATTGATGTCAATCCCAGTTTAAACCCAAGCACTTAGAGTAAAAGATTTAACCTGATTTGAAACACTGATTATATTAACTATCAATGATCCAAGGTGGGTTTGCTAAAACTCCTTCCAAATTTATTTAATAAATGCAAGTAGTACATTTAATTTCTCAGAATCTCCCTTGTTTGAACATTGCAAAAATTGGTTTACTGTAATGAAAAAAGTTCATATTCTAACCATGATGATGCTTCATACCTCATACAATATTGTTCATTAATAAAACTTATTTCAATCGGCTCTCAGCTTACAGTAAACTACAATTCCTGTTATATTTGCATTCACTAGTGGACTTTGAAATTCAGAAAAGTGAAGTTTTAAAACATTTTCTTAAAAATTCATTTTTAAACTCAACAATTGAAATATGGAATATTTAGCTCAGCAAATAGGAGACATCAAAAATTTCTTTAAGCTTGGCGGCTGAGAAAAGAAGTCAATGGCTGTTGAAGGGTTGAGAGTCAAGATTTAATTAGTAGCAGTACAAGTACGATTGAAAAACGAGTGAAGGGTGTAATGTTCGTTGGGATGACAAATGGAGAAAGTGACAAAGTCATCAGAATTAGTGGAGTGGGAATTAGAGTACGCTTCTAGAAACGTTCCATAGAGTGGAACAAGGAATGAGAAGGCCACCAACAGAGAGAAGTGTAGAGAAGAATTTGTTTGAACAAAGAGAATTATGGAATTAAAGGGAACATTACTGAAGAGGGCAAAGAGTGAGGAATTAGCTTTACGGAGATGTAAAAACACATGACCAGACCAATGTAAGTTAGCAGTAAGTTGAACTCCAAGATGAGTATGATGAGGAAAGTTCACAGGAAGAGGAAGATCCGAAGGGTGGGATACAGAAAAGGAAATACCACGTCTTGGTTGGGCTAAAATCAAGATGGTTAACGGAATACCAAGTGGACAAAAGTTCAAGATCAGAGGTATTATTGGAGCTAAAAGAACTACCAACTTTGAAAATCACAGTGTCATCAATGTACAGTAGACAGGATGAGTTGAGGACAGATTGAGGGAGGTTGTTGATAGCAATGCGGAAGAAGAGAGCAGCAAACACAGAAACTAGAGGAGCACCACTAGAGACAAGAGCAAGAGAAGAAATAGACAAGTTGATTTTGACATATTGACAATGATTTTAAAGAAAAACATTCAAGTATATTTTGACTTACAAAGTCATCGTCAGTTTTACAAATAATTCCCTCTAAATTTACTTGATTTTATAGCAATATTTTATTTCACTAAATCTTAATTATTGGTGACAATAGTTTATGTATATAATCCTCTTTCGTATTCAGACTTGGTTGAAATGATCTTATTAGAATGCTTTCAATGATTTTAAGATATTTTGCATCGGTATTCTTTCAAATTTTTACATCATAACTTAATCCACAATTTTTTAGGTGTTTTGAAATGGTTTAATTAATTTCATTTTCTTTTGTTCTTCTGCTTAGTTGCCGACCACAATGATTGGCCAGGTAAGACTGGAAGAGTTTGAAGAAATCAGCTTCAAAGCGAAATGAACTTAATTTGTCAAGAAGAATAGAATGAGGGAGCCTATCAAAAGGTTTAGAAATGTTGAGAAATATAATGAAATGAAATGAAATATCTCTATTTAGAATTTTCTTAATAACACTAGATATTTGTTTTGTAAAATTGAGTTCAGAATCAAAAATGATACATAAATATTTAAAAGAATTAACTTGTCCTATGTATGTGTCATTAAATTTCAATTTAAATTATGAACTATTTGTGGAATTATTGTTTGATTTAGGTCCAATTAAGCAAAATTGAGTTTTTGATGGGTTCATTCTCAGTTTTAGTGAAGCAAAATATTGTGCGAGAAGAGTGCAATTTTCATCGAGAACTTTGTAAAGTTTATGTAAAATAAATAGCATAGTATCATCAGCATATTGTATAACATTACATGTGGTATGATTGCTCAAATCATTTATACATATTGAATAGTAATGCTCCCAAAATTGTTCCTTGTGGAACACCATTTTTAATAAAAATCCAGTCAGAAAGAATTCTATTTAATTTAACTCTTTGTTTACGATTATGGAGATAGCTGCTTATTAGGTCTGCATTTTTGTCGGAGAAGCCCAGAATTTTTATTTTATCAATTAATATGTGGTGGTCGATAGAATCAAATGCCTTTGATAAATCTAAGCATGCAACTGCTGAACACTCATCTATATTTATGCTATTTCTCCAATTTTCGGTAGCTGTTAAGAAGGCATCATTTGTAAAAATATATTTACGAAAACCATATTGATTTTGAAAGTACAGATTATTTTTACATAAATGTTCGTAAATTTGATTGAAAAGAAGTCTTTCAAAAATCTTACTAATTGGCGATGTAACAGAAAGCGGTCTATAGTTCAAAAGTTCAAACAATCATTTGGGTCGGCTTTTTTTAAATAATGGAGTAATATTTGCCAATTTTAATTGGTCAGGAAAAGTCTAATGTCTAATGCACACGCTAATAATGTATGAAAATGGCTCAGCTATTATAACTGGAGCAATTTTTAGAGACCAAGTTGGGATAAAGGAGGGACCACTAGATTTGTATTTTAAAGATTGAATAGATTTGATAATCTCAATCTTAGTTACGAATCTGAAAGTGAAGGGCGGGGCTATAGGTTGAACTTGATTGATCTCAAAGGGAGTATTTACTCCATCAAAATTGCCTAAGTTGCAAAATACTTCATTAAATATGTTAGTCATGACCTCATTGTTAGTGATTACCTTTCCTTTATAATTTATTTTTTCGATTTTTTGATTTTTTATTTGTTTTCTATTTAATAAACTATTTATAAAGTCCCACCTACCTTTTTGAGAAGAGATGCAACAGGGATAATTATGATCAGATTGGAATTAGCAGTTTTCAATCAAAGTGAGCAAGTTAGTGGTGGTAGAACGACCTGGAAGTGGAGACGAGGTGACGAGTTTTAGGGAACATGTAATGAAAGACAAGGCACTCAAAGATTATTGACAGCAAAGAAAGAATAGCTATTAGAAGATAATAAATGACTTGAGAAGAGGGAAACTGATTGGATTTTAACAGTAGGGAGATCCAAAATGTTTTCCAGCTAGGCGGAAAACACTTAGATGAGCAAATGTAGGAGAAGAGGTGCTTTAAATTGATAGAAAGAGTTGAGGAGGTTTTGTGAATTACAAAGAATGCCATCAGGATAGCAAGAACCAGACAATTTGCAGGACTTAAGCACAAGGGAAAAAATATCATAGGCATTGAAGACGATGTTACATAGGTGAATCAGCAAGATGGTGGCAGGTGGACCAAGGAGAGAAAGACAGGATCCGAGAAATTCGATTCGAAATAGGCATTGAAGAGATCAGCTTTCTCCAGATCTGTGTGAGCTGAAAGATGGTTAAATTTCAACCTGGGGAGCGCAGGTTTGGAATGAAGGGAATGCAACAAAGAATAGAGTCTTGAAGAGATCCAGATGAGAAGTTGGACAGTAGAGAGATTTTGTTGAGTTCCATGAAGTTGATGACGTCTTCTGGGAGAGAAGAGAGTCTAGGAGAATTTGAAGGACTGTAAAGGCTTTTGAAAGATTCGAGTTTATTAAAAGAGTTTACAATAAGGGATGAGAAATAGCAAGGGAGAGAAACATGTTTAAAATAACTTGATGAAGGAATATGTACCAGTCATCAGCGGAGAAAGAGTTATTAAAAATGGGGAAAGTAAAAGAGAGAGTAGCATTTAGAAATACAAAATCAGTGTTAGTTCGAGCATATTGAATAGCAGCAGAACAAGCAGCTGGGGTAATAGAATTGATAGACATGTTAAAACAAACAGATGAGTGATTAGACAGCTTAACCAGAACAGGGACTACAGAGGTGCAAAAATACGATCAGGGTGAGAGCACAAAACCAAATCAAGGAGGGAAGAAGAGAAAATACAAGTTGTTCATGAGATTAGGAAGCAAAAAGATCCAGAACAGCGTATTCATAAGCGTCATTAGAGTCATGTGCATTCCAGCAAACATTAGGAAGGTTAAAGTCACCACAGATGAGGAGAAGTGGGAAATCCAAGTTGACGAGAGAGAGAGTTATAGAATGATCATGAAATTACTCAAGCATGGATGAAAAATCAGCAAGGACAATACGAAAAGTACTGTTGGAAGGAGGGTTGTAAACACAGAGAAGAGAAGCCAGGTTTCAGTATTGAATATGAAGTCAATGGGAGACTGCAAGAAGAAGTTGTAAAAACTGAGATGATGGTTTAATGAGACATACCGTGAGCATTGCTGAGCAAAAAAAAGAAAAACCAAAGTTGGGATGAGGAGTAAATTTCAAGCTAGCAAGATCACAAGGAGAAGCATCATGATGGCGAGTACGAAGACCAAAGGATTTGCACTCAGCATCAGAGAGATGATAGTATCGGATCAAGAGGCCATCTGGCCACACTTCAAGATCCATGAGAGCATGATGAGGCTCTTAATTACAATACGGAAAGAAGCAAATGGAGAATCCGTATGTGGTGGAGTGAGAAGGACGTCATCAAATTGGAGTGAGAAGCAATGGAGGTCATCAGCAATATCAGAAGCAGAAACAGAATTAGCAAAACGGCCAATATAGATGTGAGTTTTACAAGGAGGTTGAGGAAGCGAACTATTTGAAACAGAAGGCAGCAGACAGGAAGAACTAGTACTAAACGATATGACGACGGCAATGATTGTGGTGAGTAGACGGTGGAACAGACTGTTCAGGGGCAAGTGGCAGCACAAGAGAGGGAGCAGCAGCAGACGCAGAACGTGGGTCAGGATGATTGATCCGATTAGGAATGGTGCATGAGGCAGAAGCACTGTAAGAGAAGATTTGAGTTTGAATGTATGAGACATCGGAGGTTCGTTTAGCAAGAGAGTCTAACAAGGATAACAAGCAACATTGGAAGGCCTGAATTTGGAAGACTGGTGTGAACGGGATAGGGAGGTGACAGCTTGCCGAAATAGAGAGATAATGGTATCTTTCTTTAAAACACCAACCACAGAAGCAAATTGGGCATCCAAAAAATATTGAATATCAGCGAGTGATTCATTAGCTGCAGGCATGACTGAAATCTAATAAACTGTATAATAAAATAACTTATCAATTGAAATTAAGCGAATTAAAATGGCACAAAAGTGTTAACATGCGATTTGAAATTTAGCTTTGAATCAATTGTAGTTCGTAAGTGTAGCAATAGGTGTACGAAATTACTCCCGAGTCACCTAACAATTACCTCCAATTGCAATAATACAGTTTTTTCACTGAGATAAACTGCGAAATGTAAGGAAGCTTGAAGTACAATTGAAGTGGACACTAAACGCAAGCAAAAAAATTATTCTTCTACCAAAGATTATATCTTTGCATCTACCCTTTTTCCTAAGCAATTAATTATCTACTACCTCCCTCTGTAAGCAAAATCCCTAAAATTTTGAAAGAAAGTTATGAACAACTGTTCTATCAATTTCTGTATAGGGCTATGGAACAAATTATCACCTAAAATTAAAAAAAGAATTTAATTCCAAAGAAATTAAGAGTAAAATTACAATAGAATTATCACCCAAAGAGAGCTTTTTGCATATTCAAATACCACTTCCCTTGACCTATTTAGCGAAAGCTTCTCTCGACCGATCTAAAGCTTTCGATTCTATTAATCACGACATTTTATTAAAAAGGTTATTCAAACTAGGCATTCTTCAAGTAGTGTCAGTCTTTTATCAAAATACTTAAGCAAAAGGACGTAATGAGTGAAATTGTGCTCCTCAAGGAACAATCCTAGGACCTCTGTTATTCATTCTATATATAAATGACATGAAGAAAGTAACCGATTGAAATTATACAGAATGCAGATGATACATATTGTTTTTTAACAATAGTGTTAACATGCGATTTGAAATTTAGCTTTGAATCATTTGTAGTTCCTAGGTGTAGCAATAGGTGTACGAAATTACTCTCGAGTTACCCAACAATTACCTCCAATTGCAATAATACAGTTTTTTCATTGTTATATTATGAACAACTTAAATTATGCGAACATCTTGTTCACTGACATAAACTGCGAAATGGTAAGGAAGCTTGAAGTACAATTGAAGTGGAAAGTAAACGTAAGCAAAAAAATTATTCTTCTACCAAAGATTATATCTTTGCATCTACCCTTTTCCCTAAGCAATTAATTATTTACAACTCCATTGATTATTTCTTCAAAATAATTAACAAAATACCACTCTACCACGAATTTTCATTTCCAATACATTGTTTCAAATTGAAACTTTCAATCATAATGAAAGATCAAGAAAGTTTTCATACATTAAATTTAATAAAAGAATTATGGGCAAATTGTTTATAAACACATTAATTTACAACTGGAATCGATTACAAAAAGATTTATTATTCCTTGACAAATTAAGAAAACTCAAGAATCAGATGAAATCCGTCATAATACTGCAAAAATTAATATCCGAAAGATCTTGGTTAGGATTTAAGTTTTATAACAGTGATTATACAATTTCTCGGCATTAACAACTAGATATTCGTGTAGGGCTATACCAGAGCTATGTCTAAAACGTGTAAAGTAGATTACAAATAAACTTAGATAAGAAATAAATTTTTCTTCCTATATACAGAAATTTAATTTATACTTGGAATTGTATATTTCTTAGATATACATGTAAATTTAGATAAGTAATATATTTTGTCTTCATATGTATATAAATTTATTTGATACTTAGAATTGTATATTGCTTAGATACACATATAAATTTAAATAAGAAATATATTTTGTCTTTATATATATATAGAAATTTAATTTATGCTTAGAATCTAATATATATATCTATATATATATATATATATATTCATTTTTATGAAATGCAAAGATG
>CABFPE010000503.1:0-55028 GCA_900660155.1 Hofstenia miamia
TATATATATATATATATATGGGTGTATGTATTTGTCTGTGTGTGCATGTTCATTTTCTTAGGTAATATGGGGTTTATAGAAATTTTCCTTCCTTAACTCAATTACATTTACCTTTAAATTTCGATGTATTTAATGACAAAAATACGAGATTTTGGATAATAAATTGTGGCTTTCTGTAGTCGAATTATGAAGTAAACTTGAGAGGTACCAAACCTCATGCTTAGTTTAACATCTAGACATAAATTTCCAATATGGAAAAATTATCAAAGCAAATGCAATTTTATTCTTTTTTACTATGGATGAAGAAATTTTATGCAGAATTCTTTCAGCCGCAAAAGGCGAATTATTCATTTGTTTATCCATCTAGATCCAAAATCAAATGAAATTTAATACTTGACTAGCTCTAGCCCTATGTAATGCACTTAGTTGTGAAATGAAAAGTTCATTAAAATTTATATGAAATCATTTCACTTCAGTTATTAATTGCTGATTATTTCAATTTTTGAAGAGCTAGATGGCCTTGAAATCTTCATTTAGAGCAACTGAAGAACTAGATAAGTGTAGCATAATCCTATTAAATCAATAACTTCGCAACAAAGAAAAAGGAAAAAACTACGTAAAACTCAAATTAGAAACTCAGATCAATTTATTAGAATTAGCACTCTATGATTTTGCCAATTGTAAAAGCAATTATCGGTCGCAATTAATTTGACAAAAGGCATGTCAACATTACGCTCTGCATTAATTTTAGCTAGCCACGTGGACATAAGAAATCAATCTGCGACTGTTACTTGCTTAACTGATAAATATGTTTAATGAAATTTTATATAAATAGAAACGAAGCACTGTAAAAATGATGGAAATTTATCCTAGTAGTTTATTCTTTGCTTTGTGGTTTGATTAATTATATTTAAATGCACAGCTAAGCATTTGTTGTGTGTGACAATTGAGGGCTGTTTGTGAGTTATTGTTGTTAGATGTCAACAGCCTCTATAATTGCATGCAAATAAGTTAAAGCTAGGAATAGGAATGTTTTTCTCATGCTTAGCTGGCTACCGCTCTATCACTTTACATGTAGTAACAAGTACTTGAAAGGTTGATAGCTGCCGTAGGTATGTTATTTACTAATACTATTTTAGATCCAAATTATTCGACTCATATATAAGAGACCGTGTTGATTATATTGTATCTATATGTAGGCTAGAAGATGCCGTAGTTTATAGTTATCTTTTTATTTTGTCTGCAGCTAGTGTTGTGTCCTTTTCATGTGTCAGTCATTATTGTAAATATATTTTAACTAAATGTAGGAAGCTGCTCCATTTTTATATTAGCTATTTTTAGTTCGTGCAATAGCAGCTAGAGTCAGGTTGCGGTATGTTATCTTATTCATACATTAAAGTAACATGTATTGATAATGAGAAATAAGTCGATTAGTGACTGGTATTTATTACACCGTAAGTAAAGCACACATAACAAAACTCTTTCATTGAGATTGAGCTGAGTTGCAGCAGATGGAACGTTGGATGTGGATTAATTGAATGGATCTAACTGTTGAAGAACTGCAAACTTTCTTTGTGATATGGCTTCAGGCAAGTGTGCCCACCACATTCTCTCTTGTTATTACTTTTGAAGATGCTACCTAAATAGTATTAGTGAATTGTTATGCTAGCTTTGAAGTATTAATTAAGTTAATTCTATAGTTATACAATTGCGAAAGAACAGTGAGAGTGAACGTACACATTACCCTGCGAGTTGGAATCTGTATTTTGTCGTATCTAAATTATACTGCGTTATAGTGCACATCCTTTGCCTGGGTGATGATATTACATAAGTGTATTCAAGTAAAGTACCATCAAAGTGCTTATAAATGAAATTTTACAAATTAAAAGTTTTATCTTAAATAATATTAAGAAGACAGTAGACCTATCAGTTAAAATATTAATACATTATTTCATTAGAAATTCAATTCTGAAAAGCTTCCCATGAATGATGTGAATATATTACTGTAATATAAGTGCATTTTTGGCTAGCATCTTCAGGTTTAAAATATAAAGCTTTTAAAGTTCTCCATATGAATTTTTACTTGAAATTAATTATTATTTCTTCCATTAATTTTTTGTAACTAAAGAAAGGCTTTGTTCAATTTTGTAATTGGATTGTTGTTGCACATTAAGATTATAACGAAAAAAATTAATTAGATCCTTTCTAAGTCAATTTGAACGGTATAAACAACACAGATAGACTTTTTGTTAGCTCTAATTAGTTCTCCACAGTTTTAACCAGTAGTAAACTGTATTTTTTAATTGTATTTCATTTCTGTACAATTTGGAAATTTAATTTCTATAATGATATCTCAAATTGTGTTTCAAATCTTGTCTGCATTGTTAATGTAAATTTTGCATAAATAATTGGAATATCAAAAGGGGAAACTGAGTTTGCAAAATTATTTTCATTGTACCCCATTCTAAAGATTTTATATTCCAAGATATATTTCTTCCATAAAGCAGTATTTAATAGTGAGCGGCAAACAAGCAAAAATGTTTGCATATATATTATTAAAACATTAATTCTGTTTATTCTAATCATTTCTCATGCATGGATTCTTCAAACTTATTAGTATTGGGTATTGATGAACTTATTGAAATCTAGTGCATTCAGCTCCTTGCAAGATACATTGCTAATTTTCAGTTCCATATTTGAAATGTACATTGGAGTTCAATATACATGAATAGTGAAATCAAACCCATTTTTATTGCTCCTTGCCTAAAATTGATGAATGAATAGTGTAGAATTGGTGGCTGGGGTCTATAACGGCATTACCAAAAAGAAACTAGTTGACTACAAGAAGGTTACAATAGAGGCCTACATAGAGCAGCCACGATTCCAACAAAATAAATATCAAGAGATCGTAATAACTGATAGCATTGATAATTCATCCACTGTAACTTGTAACCAGGATGACCAATTCATATGACGTCCAGCCAGAGTGCTACCTGAGGGGAAGGCAGCTTGTGATTAGAGGGTGCGGTGCTTACTTGTCTCAACATTTAATTTCTATCTCAGTGCAAAGTAGGAGTCTCTCAGCTAACTATTAAATAGCGCATAACTGCTGCGCAAACACATTCGCATAATTTAATCTCTGTGTCAGTTATTATAAGTGCGTGTATGACAAGAATGAAAGGTTTATTATTTCCCTATACCTAGTCATAACCTAATACGAACCACGATTTAGGCTGCAAACCATCCAGCATTACGCATCACACTGGTGCCAGGTTAGCAGGACTCCCAAATAGTTGCTGTAACTTAAGCATTCATTATGTTACAGAAAATTCAAACAATCAAATTAAAGGTAGACATTGAAGGAAAAAGAACACGTTTCAGTTTAAACAAAACCGAAGAGCGTAGAAAACGGCTGCTACAATAGTTCCCTATTTATACAAAGCATTCATCCTTACCTGCTAAATGTTTACAACTTTAAATCACGCGATCATTCCCTCGCAAATTCAAGTGAGCAAGCAAAACAACACATCATATAACATTGAGGGGACAAAGTAACTGCAACTCGAAATTCGAAATTATGAGGTGACGTCAAAGGTGACGTAGAAAATACGAAAATACGAAATTACAAATTGAGAATTAATAAAATTCCAGAGAAATATTCAAATGTCCCCAAGTGACTCTACACGCCCCCCTTGCTCAATTTAATTCTGCGACAACAACTGGAGTGGCGGCCTGGAGACAACAGCTTGAGTCGCTTTGACTAACTCAGTAGCAAGTGGTTCATCCCAGTTCTGGAGCTCGGCATACTGTGGAGTGCGCGTTAGTTGCATCAGGACCTCTCATTTGGTAACCACTTCGTCTCGGAGTTGGAAAAATTGTAATGTGGGGAGCCTAATGCTCATAGGGCAACTTTGGCATAGATTGTTCAGCCTGCAGATAAAGGTATCGTCGAAGTGCTGGTAGAGATGGAGCCCTTTTAGTGCAACCAGTAGCATCATCGGTGCGTTCATGTCTGATGTATGAGCGTCCTTGGCGTTGATTGTAGTCTCAGGATAGAAATGTTCGAAAACTTCTTGTAGCAACCCCATCTGGGTGGCATGGTCGACAAAAAAAGAGCAGTACTCCTGGACTTGTTGGAGGGTCATCTCCTCAGGATCGGACACATCAGCTCACAACATGGTTATAATTTCAAAGCATTTGGTGATGTTGTAGTACCAAGTGATGGTCTTAATGTTGTTAGTCCATAACAGGTCACCTGCGGCTTGAAAGAGTACCAGGATTCAAGGATTCAATTCCTCAATTTTACTATGGATCTTCTCCACCTGCTTGTGGACGGGGAGTCCCCTGACGAAAATATCATGGATAGTTAGTTTTCCATCTATGAATACTTGCTCTAAATTATCGCCCCTAATGACCTGGTCATTAATTGCTTTGTATTCATCAGTCTGACTAAGGCATTTCATATCTTTCACTGAATGGATGAAGTTCAGTCTGTCAGGGAGGTGGAGTGCGAACTTCTTCTTTCCTTTCTTCACCCTCCATTTTGGAAGAATGGACTCTACAATAGCAGTTGTTCTTCCTATGTTTATTTTAATTCTCATGGAACAATGGTCACTGAAGTAAGCAGCTAAGTACTAATTTCAATTTGCAAATGAGTAGAATTTTCTATTTAATATAGGAATGACTTAAAAAAATTCGCCTAAATATTCGTAGAGGATTTTTTCATCAGTATTGTTTTATAGTATGTAAATATAGATTAGCATTAGAAACAAAATGCTAAGAAATAAAGACAGCTGTATTACAAGAAAAAATATTTTGACTTTCCCAGTTTTTTATTTATATAATTACAATACAAAAATGTATTGTTGTGCAACACTAATTCATTGATTGATATATTTGAAGGAAGTCATCCTGCAACTCACTATACTAATTGAACTTCAAAAGAAAGATTGTTCACCTGTAGCGATTGATTGGAAAAAATACATTAACATATGCTTTACCTTTCTATCTTTCTTAATGATGTGAAAGAGTTATTTATAAATAGTCTATTGAGTCTAGATGCACATTGAAGCCATCAAGATACATTTCTATTGCAAAGATATTACTATTTATTTGATTTTTTGGTATGCTAAAGAGTCCTTAGGCTGCTCTTCATATTTTTATTAATTAAGCCATTCTAAGCTACTTACATTTATTGAAATTAGCAAAATGATTAGTTAGTTTAAAACAATTCATAATTATTGATTTTTTAGACCAAAGAATATTAGGTTTCATCAACTACTACCACATGTTTATATCAAATCTCGCCAAAAAAACACTTCTTATATCAAACCTTCTAAAAAACCAAATTATTTTGAATGGGCCTGGCAACATCAGGAGGAACTCAATGCCATCAAAGCAGACATGAAGAAAATAAAATCACTAAACACTCCTATACCAAGTGCACCATACATCCTGGACTATGACGCCAGCACTGTCGCCATCAGAGCCATACTCAGCCTACTCCAAATGGACAAGAAAAACCAATACAATGGTTCATCAGAAAATTAAGACAAAGTGAATTCAATTATGGCGCTACTAAATTAGAAATGCTGGCTCTCATCAAATCACTAAAAAATTTCCAACACCTCCTCATAGGTGAAACCAACTTTACAGTCTGAACTGATAACAGCAGCCTCTGCTTATTAAGAAAGGATGCAGGTGACCACTCCAACATAATATCTTCCTTGATGAAATACCTTAACAACTATCACTTTACAATAGAACATCGCAAGGGGAACTCCACACCAATGCTGATCTATGGACAGCCCTGCCTCAATACCAATGAGACCTCAAAAACCACAAGAATCCAGAAAATTCCACTTTATACCACAATGCCAATATGAACAACTGCCAGACATCAACATCAACAGAAACGTCACACTGTCCTACCACCGCTATCCATCTTCACTAAAGAGGAGATCACAGCAGCAGAAATTTCCAAAGCACAACAAAATGATATCACTCTTTGGCAAATCTTCATATGCTTAAGCGATCCCACATTCATAATGGATTCAATTGCTACACACTACTACCAAAAACATAATTGGAAAGTAACTGACTCTGGAATACTCTATGCCACGTCCATAACTCACAACTGCATAGCACTCCCAGAATACTACAAATGTAAGGTAATCAAAAAAAAATCAATGAACAAGGCCACAAAGGGGTTTACGAAACAGAACTCACTGTACACAAAAATTTTGTCACCACATATTTGTGGAAAACAATAGAAGACGTCATCAAACAAATGCCAGTCTTGAATTCTCCTTAACAAATTGTGCTTCCCCAGCAAACACACAGAGCTCAAAAAAATCAGAGCAAACTACACCAATGAAGTCATCAATGCAGACATTAAGCAACTATCAAAGCATGACGAAGGGTATACATACACACCTGATGTAATCAAGGATGAAAAACAAATCTGAAAATTGGCCTTCAACTGTGAAGGACCATGCACTATAAACAACATGTTACCACACAACAATTATGAAATGGATAACAAAAAAATTACCCACTTCCAAAATAAAAAGAGAATAACTCATGACATTGAAAGTGCTAACAACTCTGATCTAAATGAATTTTAGTTAATTAAATCTGAAAACAATGAATATTACCTTATGCCAGGCTTCACAATATTTGAAAATGATTCTTTTGAAGATGAATTCACATGTAACAACTGCACTCCTGATATGTTGTGCACACAACAAATTGTTAAATCTAATATTAATTATAAAGATTGGTCTATTAATATTACTACATTGCCTTAAGATAATGTTCTTGATGAAATGCAAAGCTGATGCAACAATCCCCAGAGAAAGAGTCAGAGGAAACAACCTAGTCAGCAACTCTTGAGTCCACCAGAATTTCCCTGCAGGTTGATCTCAGGGTCCTTTGGTGTTCTCAAACCTACCTCAGACGTCTCTAGCTGCAGGATAGTTTCACCCTACCAACAACGAGCCTATTACGTCCTCTACCTCCACATGGAAAAGGGTGGGCAAAACATCTACAAGAAATCCTGTAAAATGCCGCATTCTCAGCCAACTCTCATCACTGACATCGTCTACCTCCAGCAGCTGTCAGGTAACATGGGGTAGCACATCTATAATTGAGGATGAAACTATACACCCCTACTTCATAGCTTCCCGCTGCAGCCAATATATCACACACAACAACATATCTACAGCAACCAGCAATTCTATCTCAAAAATTCTATCAATCAGAGAAAACAAAATCAACAGTGAAGCCCTACTAACAAACATCGACTCTGAAAAATGCCCTCAGATTAATACCATTATTTTCTACCTAGAAACATTCATATCAAAACTCAGCTGAAACTACTTCTGCAGTACGGTCCACTTAGCATTCAACAACAGCATAAACATAGATTGGAACACACTCAACATAGTCTACATCCTAAAACTGAAGGACAAAGATGACACCAAGATGGTACAATGGATAAACCTCATATTAGTCGAAGCCTAATGCGTACAAAATAAATGTCAACTTCATCTACATAGAAGAGGAACCAGAGATACCTGATAATATACTGGATCTCAAAACTTACCTAGAATACTCTTGTATCATACAGCAAAAAACATTAGCATGCATAGCAATAGAACATAAACAGTCAATCACCAAGCTCATTCTAATCAACATCGTCAAGCATAGATTCATGCCTCAATACCACATAATTACCAAACAGCACTTAGCAACCAATGCAATGCTGCTAGCCCAAACTTCCAAAATCATGGAACAAGCAGTGGATTTTAACTACAAAAAACTTTTAACTACTTCCAGCATGAATTATTTACTGATAAACAGATCCCTGAAATAACAACTACCTCAGCAATATGGCTAATCTCCATATTCCTAACTGACCATCACAATCTGGAATCACCTATCACAAAAGCTAAATGAATATCTATAACAAAATGTTGATGTAATGAAATCACTATCACTCCTATCTCAAGAAAAGTTGAAAACTGGATCTTACAACCAACTTGCCCCATTACATCACCTCTCAAAAAGTATCAGCAGATTTGCTATACCTACGAAAAATTCCTAATATGAGTAATCAACAAAGAAAACCTATTTGGTCGCACATCTCCCATCATACTACAAACCCAACTTGGTGTACACAAAGGCAACCTTGATTTTCTCCACCACCGCACTTGCAAGTACATGTGGGGAGCCACTGCAGAATCTTATTTCCCAAAAACTACTGATACTCAGTCGCCTTTAACAACTGATATGCTTCTACAGAGAATACCTCACAGCACCCAATCATACCTGCAGTTATGCAGAAATCAATACATCAACTAGAAGAAATCAATGATCCCAATCACATGACGGAAGAACTCATCCTAAAAAGCATAAACTTTTTATATAAAAACACTAACTTTCATCAGTCACTTACATCTATGTTCCAATTCTTTTCCCTCACGCAAAATTTGATACAATGTCAGCACACACATCCGATGTTGACGCTAAAATGACACTAATGATAGCCCTAAAAGGACAAAAACTTTACCAAACATTCTATGAAATATTCCAACGAAGGATAAACAACCTCTGTCAATCAATCATTATTCCTGCCCCAGTCAAAAACCTAAAATACCAGTGATATACCACAAATCCAAAACCACTGAAATTAAAACTCTTGCATAAATAGGCAGACAAGAAGAGATTGCAGACACAACGTGGGAAGATACCAGAATGCTAAAACTCTTGGACGATACCCACAACTCGATCAACCAACCATCATTATGAACTTTTTTCTCTTCAATATACTATAGCTTTGGGTAGGCATGTGGCATCGGCACTTAGAGAGAGTGGAAGAATACCACAAACTCCCGCTAGAGGCTTACAAAATCTATGCTCTGCTCTCAATCTCAAGTTCCCACGTGTCAAACTGCTTATGTTAGCATTCTTATTTTAGTTCTGCCATTAGGCAGGTTGCTGTGTGCTGTTTATTACATTTGTATACATATAGGGCAAACATGTGTGCAATTGATTAATAAAATTTTGAGTTTGTTCAGCTTGGTCTAATTTATTGCTATTATACAAGTTAATCAGATGATCCGGAGCAGCTAAACTTCTGACCGAGTTGAGTGGGGGCTGCGAGGTGCGCAATTCAGCTGTAGATAGCTCGGCTGTCTTGGTACATTGCATAGACCTGTTCATCTCTGGGGTTTAGTTGATGCAGAGATGCCACACATATATACTGTTGATGGCTACTAGTATGTCTCGCTTTGGCAGTTATTGCCATTTAAACTCGTATGTCCCTTTGAGCTGCAGTCTAGATGTAATAGCAATGTGCACGTCTGTATGTTAATCTACCATCCTTCGAGTGCACTGAGGTTTCCCTATTACTCTACATAGCTGTACTGTGCAGCAATGAGATGTCTTGCCTACTTTATACCCAGTAAACACAGAACTGTTGTAACGACGTCGTTCTGTGGTGTATTAGCATTTAATAGGCGTTGAATTGTTTGAGTGGCGCTTATAGTGCGGATTAGTGGTGGTGTATAATTCCATCTAGCAAAAAATATTTAAAAATAAGAATAATTTTAGTATTATAATAATTTGAATATAAATTTTTTAAAAACTGCATTTTTATTGATAGTTTGTAGTTTGTTGTGAAAAGACGTTGTTTAGTAACTTGTCGTTCAGCAACGTCATTACGACAGTTCTATGTTTACTGGGTAGTAGTAACTATGCTATCACTTAGTACTTGCTTTACACTTACTCGTATTATTGTTCAAACTGATGATTCTAGAATATAAATGCATGTATATACATGTATATATATGTATATACATATATGTACATGTATATACATTTATGTGGGCAGAGCCAGCTCATTTAGCCTGAATATATATATTTAATTGCTAATGGCTTCCTAGAGCCATATTTTGAAACGATTTAATATTGATAATTTATAAACTGCAATTCTCCGTGGGCGAAGAGAAATGTATTTGCAGATAAAAAAACATTTCCGTTTTTCTGATATGAAAATAATGTTTGGGTTTGCCTGAAAAATATTCCAATGCTTTTTAGAATGACTATTAATTTGGCGTTTCTGATGCATTAGAAGTGGTGGCGTCACGCTGGGGGTAAAAACAAAACACCTGCATTAATAATATAACTAGTTCTTTAATTTTTATTGAAAAAAGTCAATTCCCAACTTTAAACCAAATAATTAAAAACATGGTAAACTTATCAATTTCAATTACATTGAGAAGAAGCGTTTGTCACGTGTCTAATTTACCCACCGTAGCAAAGACAAACATTTTCAAAGTTATTTAATGCTTGATGAGATCCAATTATTTGAAAGTGCATTCCACAGCACATAGATGGAACTGCTTAGAGTTACGATTGTGGCTGCCTTTATTCTATTGTGTAAATCACGATGACAAATCATTCATGTGATCTAATTCAACACAGTTTTTCAATGAATTCAAATCAAATCAAATCAATTGATTATATATCAACATGTTGATATAAATTCAAATCAATATCAATGGTACCCCTGCCAGATATCTCTGAACTTTAAACTGTCATGCATTTGTGATGGATTCCATAATAATTTTTTAATCGCTCATTGAACAATAAAGATACCAAAAATTCGAAAAATGCACGGGATAGAGAATTGTGTCGTCTGTCATTTTCATCCTTGATTCACGATCTAGCATGACGACTTCTGACTTTGCACGCAGTACGCCGGTACTGGATTTAGGTTATTCATTTACAAACAAGAATTTTTTAGGTTTCTGCAGAAATATCGGATTTTCAATGAACAATTTTTATCACAAATTTTCACCATAACAGCGAAGTACACTTACCTAGGATTCACAAGTCGGAGAAAATTTTTTGAGAGTGTGGACAAAACGATATGTACCTTTAAAGTAACTATAGGTAGTTTAGCGTAATTTGCATCCTAATTATTGTACAGATGTCACCATCTCTGAAAACTGGGATTAAACTAAAAATATCTTCAATAGCTGTATTATAACTTTTAGCCTTGTATACACATGATTGTATACACATAATATTTACAAAAAAATTATTATTATTTAATTAGAATAATTTTCTGTTCTCTTAGTAGAATATGGTAAAATGTTTGCATTGAAATACAGTGTAAACAAAATGAGTAAATATAATTCAAGAATAATACAATCCTTCCATCTATGGACATAAAGGTTAAGCAGGTCTAAATCAGTTGTCGTCAGGTGAACTTATCAATAATTTTTTCTTACATGTCTCCGATCCTCAATTAATCAAAAATGTATTAATGTCTTATAGGCTTAAAAAAATTCTTGTTTATGTCTTCATGTATCACTGTATTTCTTGGGCACAACTATGGAGTACAAAGCCTATCTGGAAATAATTAGCATTTCATTTTTGTTCTCTTTGCTGAAATTTCTTGCATTCTTTTCTATATTTTTTGAAACACGTAAATATCTATTTTATTATTTTAGGTATGAAGAAGTAAATTCCATATGTAGGTATATGTAAATATTTTTATACAAAAAATAAATATAATATATACTTGATTAAAATTTTTTTCTGTTCACCTAACTAAAAGAACAGAAAAATTTTAATCAAAATGAATTGAAAAAAAATACATGAATTTTGATATTTGGATGAGATATTTCTGTCTGCATTAACTATTTTTTTGAAAAATCCATATATTGTAGTAATTTCTTTCAATTATGAATTATTGCACCAGCATTTGGAAACTTAATTTATTGTCTTCTAATTCATATTAATTTAAATACTTGAAGTTGATAGTGAAGCGTCATTTGTACAAAATATTTTTGAAATGAATCGTTTTGATTGAACTTTGTTTTTTTATACATCAATTGCATAGTATATTTTCTTTTGCATTCCATAAATATGCTAAAGTTATGCAAACTCACTAAAACCTCCATACAAGTTAACCTTTGGTAGCTTTCCAAAATTGCTTCAGAATTAAGTTTTGCATAAAGCTAAAATGCGCATCTTTAAACAAGTAGCCCAAGTGCATTATTGCAAAGTAAAAAACAAATTTTGAAAATTGTCTAATTAGCATGGATGGTTTAATTAAAGGCAAATAAATTAGTAAATTACAAGTTCACCAATAAAGAAAAAGCACTATACAAAATATTGAGAAATATAGATCAAATTTTGCCATGTTATAGCGTTCCAATTTATTTTCTTTTGAAATCTTGGTATACATATTGTATGTTTTAGCAAAGCAATAAGGGAATATTGTGAAATGAATAAATTGATTAAATTGCAGATATTGATGTTAATTAAATGTGAATGTTTGTATTTATCATTTTGATCTACAATTCGGGCTCTCAATCAATTCCAAAATATGAAGTGTTTTTTTAAGAATTCAAGCTAGAAAGTTTAGTTATATTTTACTTTCAATGAAATTTTAATTGTGTTTTTTTACTAAATGCCTTTTCGTTGGTAGAAGATATTCTTTAAAATATTTAACATTGCAATGATATAATTATATTCATTCTAAAATTATGCAGTAAAATATATAATATTGGCTCACTAATAATATATTTTAATGGTTGGCTTATGACAGAATTTTCTAAAACAGGTAAGTTGGGTACTACTTCTGTTTTTAGCGTAATACATTTCTATCAGTTAAAGTGCTTTCCATCCTCAATAAGGTTTGCAACCTATTAATATTATTTACTAGATTAATGATTTTTAGACCTATGAATAGGAATTTGCTCTGTTTGTTAGAGTTGCTGTTATTATTTCACCATTTTTGTAAAAGCTGATAAGTATTCAAATAATGTGCAAAGTGGAATCTACCAATTGAAAATTATTTACCTAACATTGATAATCTAATAATCCATATGTAATCAAATTCTAGAATGTTGTATGTATTATATTTTATATTGAAATTTGTGGGATTTATCAGAATTTTTGAAATCAATCTTACCCAAATCAAATGAATATTAAAGTTTATAATTAATATAATAATGTAAATTTCACTTTAGAATATTTGTATGACAATCCATAATAAGCATCAAAATTTTGTGTGAAATAACATTTACAAACAGATTAATATTTCCTTCGATAATCTAAGTTTTTTGTCAGTTGATATACGATGGGTGTTCCATAAATCATTTTCAAGTGTCCACAACATCGAGACACCCATGTATTTTCAAACATGCATATGCATATACTTAAACTATTGACAGCATTAATTTCATAGAATTCTAAAATTTACTATTTCTGTCTAGTATATTCCCTGTCTAAGAGCAAAAAGTAATTGAAGTAAACAATCCAATTATAACCTTTGAACTGTGACAATGTTATTTGATAAAAATGTGGTTTCAAAAAAAAATATATATATATATATTTTGGAAAATAATAGTTTTTAGTAAATAGTTATGAGTCGCACATAGTAATTAAGCTTAACGTTATTATTGCTAGGAAATTATTTTTTAATGTTTGGAGTTTGCTAAAATTCCAACCTTCGATAATTTTTCATTATTTTTTTACTGCATTTAAAATCACCAATCAATAGAGGTTTTGCAGTATATGTAAACCTGAGAAAATTTATGGTTGTTTGAAGATCCTTTTCTGAACGGAATTTATCATAAAACACATAGGATGTCGAAATGATTTACGCAAAAATTCAATGAAAGTATGAAACAAGAATTGGAAAAATAACCATTATTATAAATTATAAGTTGTTTGCATCAAACCGAATCAAACAACCTCAATTTAGTTGTCAGAGTATTCATCTTTTCAACTGATTGCTTCGTTTGCTACACCCTATATAAATTGGTATATTTCATTTGTAAGTATATATACATATACTTACATGTGATTTTCTACACAAAAATATTTTCTTTGAAAAGTTTGAAAACTAGTTTATATAATTATGTTAACATTAACTGATGTTGATGAAATTGACTATCATTTATTTTCTTCATAGAACATAAAATTTAAAATTCAAGAAGTTGTGATTAATTAAAATTTGTTGTAGAATAATATATTTTGCTATTTTAAAAGTACAATTTCAGTATTTGTTGCGAAATTTTTATTGTTGAATTTTAGATTTTTAATGGATTTGATTGCAGTTGATCGAATGATCAAATGTCGGGCATGATTTTACTTTGTTGTTAAAAAGGCAAAATCTCGCCTTTAGGATGATTCTAAAATCATATCTTCTCATCGTCAAGCTAGAGGACAGCTCTTAGGGAATTTCTATTTTCACCTATTAGCCATCTTTTACATTCATACCTAAAAGCACTTGTTGACAAGATTTTAAAACAATTTTATTAATGTTGGATTTAATAATTTTTTCAACAAACATAAAATTTGAAAAATTCAATAAAGTCATTCAAATTTCACAATTGATGTGCATTAATTTGTCTAAGGTTCATTGTCTGATTACTGAAAAGTATTATTCTGTTTATATGTATAAATAAAGTACACAAATCAATGTGTTTATTCAAGTAGTGTCATTGGAAAATGGATTCATTAACACAACAAATACATGTTGATGAACTAATCGATATCACCGGAGGCTTTAGCTCCGTACAGACTATATTCTTCTTTTTTAATTGCATGTTCGAAATATACATTGGAATGCAGTCGTGTGCTCCAATTTACAGTGGAATGACACCTACGTTTGAGTGCGCTTCCCCCAATTTTACAGAAAACGCATGCAACAAAAGTTGTTCTGCGTACATTTATCCTAATCAATATGGGACGATGATTGCTGAGGTAGATCTTAACATCTAGATTATATATATATAACTATATATATATATATATATGTACATGTATATATACTTAACTTTTTATAATCATATAATTTTGTGTACAGTTTGAATAACTTATGGCAAGAAGCGATGTTTAGACAAACATATTTTTTGTACTGGGAAATGAATTTGTTCTTGTAAATAAAATTCTGTGATCTGAAATTCCTGTCTCAAATTGCAAAGTAGTCATAATTTGGTTTGTTACATAAATTGTCTATAAGTTCTATAGTAAGCAGCTGCCTTGAAGCATTGTAGAATTCACGTCAATATCTATCACTGGGAATCTAGCTTCTTTCTTGATACTCGATCAGTCCCATGACACACAACTTTATCAGTGAAATTTTCGAAAATAGGAGCCCCTAAATATATTTTCAGATAAATGTAGTTTTCAATCATTTCTTGAATATTTTGTTCATTTTTATATATACTATTTCATCAAGTGTACATTACATTGCAATAATACATCATTCATTATTGTTCAATTAATGTTCTTAACGTTTCAATACGTTTTTACAAAGATTCATAGACAAAGAAAATGATTCTAAATGCAATGCGCATCCATCTGCTTATCTATTTACTAATATTGAAAATATCTTGAAATTGAGTACATTGATTGTTTTTGGTGTTTTTGGTATTCATTAAAATTCAATTTTGAAGTAAAAATATTCAGTTTGGCATATTTAGTTCGATCTTGCTTGTGGACTGCGATCTTGGCTAAATTCATTGTATGTTAGTGCATATTGGATAGGTTATTTATTTGGAGGCCTTGTCGCTGGCTATCTCTTTGACTTAATTGGAAGAAAAAAAAGTATAATCATTTTGAGCGTAGGTCAAGGTAAGGACATTATTTTCTAGTTCACAAAGCATTCTATAGTCGAGTTTCCTCTGCACATTAGCTTACATGTACCTCACATTATTTGCATCTAGGCTAATCACACCATACATAAAAGAATCACTACATAAGTTGTAAACTCCAATCAAATTAGCTGTGACATTCTTCGCAATTGGCAACATTTAAAACTTTGTGGACTTAAAGTTTGAATAGCATTTTTCAATAGTTTTTATAGGATTATTTTTTCTAATATCGCGAAATAGCGGTATTTATGACATTTTTAGTGTTTATCTATGCTTAAATTTAGTTGAAAGGGCTTCTTTTGCATAAAAAAGTTTATTTATAGGGAAAGCAGTTATAATATCCGGGAAGATTGTCAATATTGCAAGAGATAATCAAGTTTTGGCTAAATCAATTGCTCTAATAGCTTTCCAATTCATCACACATTTGAGAAATAAGTTAGAACTTTCTGTTTTTGAAGAAGCAGTTTTCGGCAAGCACAAGACCTTTCAATATCAAATTGATGCAAATCTTTTAATAGAAACGTTGATGGCCACCAGTATATTTGGTTCTACTTTCCAATAATCTAGAAACTGGCAATTGAAGCAACATGGAAGACACAGTTTTCAAACTATGTTACTAAGTGGGAGTTTTTGTTCCTTGGAATAAGCTATAGTCCACTAAGGCTGGCTCTTGGGTTTTGTGTTTACTCTTGGGTTTCAGGAATTCTTGATGTTGATGGACCAAATCATCAGAGTACTTAAAAATTCGATATAAAGACCTAATCATAAAGCCAAGAGTAAATCCTTAATATCCTTATGTTTATATTTTAGTCATTTTATTAAGAACAAGGGTATAAGAAACATACATACTAAATAAACCACTAATAGTGCCTATTTCCGAGTTACTATTGTGTTGTCCATGTTTTCACGAGCTATATATTCAAGGGAGTTAGCCAATGCGCATATCATTTAAAATCATCTGAGGTCGAATAAGATTAATTTAATCATTTATTGATTTTATTATTTTGATATGGGACAAATGCAGCAATATCAAGGTCAAAAGACGGAAAACTGGAATTGCTCTACGCATTGCATTTAATCCAAGGTTCTTAACTACAGCCAATATGAATTGAGTGCAACTTGATTTTACGTACATGTTCTGATCAGGTGATAGATGACAAACTTTTGACGCTCACATGGAATATATGTTGGTTATTATGCCGAGAAAAAAATATCTTTTAGCAGGGACTGTTCTTGGATATTTCTACCAAGAGTGATTCAAGTCTTGTTTTTGAAGTTGGGGCTAACCATTAGTCTCATTGGCTTTTTAGTGTTATTATTTATAAATTGATTCATTTTTCTTCAATATTTCTTGTATATAAGATAGTGCTGTTTCCACTTACCTATAGCATTAAATGGTCTTAGCATTTTTCCATTCAATCCATTGATATTTGTCTAATTGCATGCATAGTCCGGAAAAAATTATCAAACTTAAAATGATATTTGTGGATATCGTTCCTAAGTTAATTATGTCTTTACATTTTGTATACATTAGCTTTTAATAATTTTTTAGAAATAAAATTTAATGAATATCTAAGATAATAAAGAGAAGCAACCACCTGTTACCTTAAAACAAAATGTGACAAATTGTAGCAAATTATAACAGGCAATCAATGAAGTCGAATGCCTTTAAATGTGTTATAGAATGCTTCACACAATCCTTAGTAAGAAAGTCAGAAGTTGACCACATAGCATTGTAGTTGCCCTAGTTATTGATTATCGTTTTGTTTGATTTGTGATGGTTTATGTGGACAGGCAAAGTCCTATACAAATGCAAATAAAATTTTCTGTTGAACATGTGGGATGTGAACATAACTAAAAACGGTTTAAATAATTAGAAAGTTTGAACTTTAATAGTTTCTCTTCCTTGTCTGCTATTAATCAAATAAGTATTTGTATACATTATTTCATACATAATTATATTGTATTATTTAATATTTACTTATCGAAAAATTTTGAGTTCCATTGCAACCCAAAAAGAAATCGAAACGGCGGTTTTTCAAAAAAAAATTCGAAACCGAACGGCTTCCAATTTTAAAAACCATTTTTTACGATTTCATAAAACAATTAAGAAATGTGTAGTCTGAGCAACTGGGGTAAAATTGATCAACACAATTACTAAAAAGAGATTCTTTGCTGACAAGGTCCTGCAATAAAAATTTGAAAGTACAAAATACTCAATATTAATAGTGTTGGAATAAATTGTTTGATTTTCTTTAGAAATAGTTAAAAACAAAAATCGTTGGCCTCTATAAAATTGCTCTAAGTTACCATTTTGTAAAACACTTCTTATTGACCTAATGATACTTAGATGTGATAACTTTCTTTACATATTTTGTGAACCCATCAGTTAAATCATTAATCTATCTTAATTAAAGCATATGTTCATTGAATAAAGGAACTTATTCAAATTTTATCTGAAGCTTTGATCAAAGAAGCAAATTTAATTTGTTTCTACTCGTTTTGTGGTTCTGGATCAATTTCTGCAAAAATCTGAATGCAAATGCATTCATTGTCTTCATTAATTGGTTTTTGACATTCTATTACAAAATATACCTCAAAATAATAAAACATTAGCTTTTGGGAGGTGATTTTCAAAACCCATCTTGCAACTAATGATGTTAATTCTAAATGATAACTTAGAGTGCCTATAAAATAATGTATGCATTGTCTATGATTATAAATAACTAAAAAATTTAATACAAAATATATAGCAAGACATTTATCTAACCAGTTAAGATCAATCAGCAATAAGTTTAGGAAATATTCAATAATTGATAGTTTACTTTGATATAGTTTACAACAATAAAAAATTAGTGTTGTAAAGGAAAACAATATAACTCTGACCAATCAGAGACTACTAGATATTATATTCTAGTAGTCTCTGGACCAATCAATCAAACTTAGTTTTTGTGTTTTTTGTATTAGCAGGTTCCCCATTTTGGATAATAAAGGACCTGATTTTATCAATTTTACAATAAATTTGTCAGGTAAGCTTATAATTTTTAATTATTTCTAGGACATGTCAAAAATACATCGGCGAAGCGTATTGTAAATGTCAAAAACGTTCTGTCTCTTTACCAGTATGAAATTCTATATATTCATTTTAACATTGGCGTGAACACCTTGGCAACTATAAGAAGAAAAGATCGCAAGCATTATATGATACTTAAACTATATCACTTATATAAATATGAATACATTTCCACTCTATTTTTGAGTCATTTAGCCATTTTTGCATTTGTAATGATATTTCTGAATAATATCTACCTCTTGATTATCTGCAGACTGTGCTTTGGCTTCTTCATAAGTGGTGCTGCCTTGGGAGCAAATATAATTAGTAAGTCAATACTTTACATTACATGTAGAATTTCATCAATTGCAAAATTTTGTCATGATTTACGAAATAAAAATTTGTTCTTGGAAGATTTTTCATTTATTCTTACCTTAAGAGGAAAATCATTCATTTCTCTTTACACGTTTTGATGCTAATTTACGAAAAATGTACTACAAAGGAAACTGCTGTTCCCTGAATTTGAAATATATCATACAATTGACTATATTACAAAAATATCACATCTTTAGGGGATAAAGACTGCGCAAAGCAAAAAATTCTCATCCCAAATTGACTAAGGCTCTGACAGGTATTATGCTTAACTATATAACATTAGATAAAGCAGAATCAAAAAATTGAATTTTCTGCTTAAGTCTGCTTTAACTGCCTAAAGTTGAAATCTTTTGCATAAAATGTGTATTTTTAAAAATTTCATTGTGCTCTCATCGCAATATTTTCAGCCAAATATCAAAAGATTCTTGTAAGTTTGCATATATTTGATTTCGTATAATATTGTTGTTGCCATAATTGCGCTTTGTATGTATTTTGAGAAAATGGACGCTTGCAATTTCATTATTTATCTACAATTTCTATTTGTTTGTTTACCTCTATCAATTGATGTTTTGGGAAACATAATTTAATACAATGTTGAAAATTTCTCATTAATGCACATTACTGTGCCTGAGGTTGTTGAAAGAGTAACACCTTTTCTTTGAAAATTTCGAATTTTTGAAGAAGATTTAAATTCTCTCCATACCTAATGTTCATATGTATAAGGTTTTGAGCCCATGGAGGCCGAAGGCCCCTTCAAGCGGGGAATTTGCGCAACGGCATGCCTTGATGGGACAGAGCCAGGTCGCGGATTTAGAATGAAAAATGTGGTGTTTCATAGTTTTTGAGCTATAAGCTTAAAATTCTTTTAAAGGGACATGAAATTTTTTAAACAATCCATGTGCTGTTTAAGGATACATTTAAATGAAACGATTCCAAATTTTAATTTCAATTTTCAATACACTAAATGTCAGTTCCTACTTGTCATTCTCATTTGAATAATGTTTTTGCTAATATATATACATATACAGGGTCCCGCAGGTAAATTGGGACTATTTTATAATGCTTATATTTTTTAAACTATTCCATTAATGATGATATAACTTTTTTCAGGTAATCTCAAAACTATATTCTATAAGTTATAATAAAGAGATTTAGACTGGTTTCGTCAATAATGGCAGAACAATCTCAAAGAATAACTATATGCGAATTAAGACGTGCTGGGAACTCTCCATCAGATATTATTAAGAGCACTGGGTACGCAAAAACAACAGTTTATCGAGTTGTGGCCAACTTTGATTCTGAGGGTAAGGTTGCACGAAGTCGTCACAGACCTCGAAGTGACCGCAAGAGAACTAAAACCTTTCTGGCAGGACTAAAAAGATCGATAAAGGCAGACCCAACTCAGTCGATGGCAAAACTGGCAAAAAAACGCAATGTCAGCCACAGGACCATCAGCAGAGCTGTCAATGAAGACTTGGGAATGACATCTTACGTCAGGAGACGTCGCAACCTCCTCACTGCTCGCTCAAGAGCCATCAGACTTGATAGATGTCCAAAACTTCTCAATCATCTCAAGAACAAAGGAGGACATGTTCGCATTTTTGTTGATGAGAAAAAATTCATTGTGGACGAAGTTGCGAACCGTCAGAACACAAGAGTTATTGCCTGTGACCCTTCTGAAGTTCCTCCTGTGATGCAGAGCAAAAATCCTGCTTCTGTGATGGTCTTTGCAGCCGTGGCAAGTGATGGCAAAGTGATGCCTCCTCATTTTATCGAAGCTGGACTTAAGATTAACACAGCAGAGTATTTAAAGATCTTGAATGATGTTTTGCTGCCCTGGATTAGTCAACACTATGATGTTAATAAAGTCATGCTCATTCAAGACTCTGCACCAGCCCATGGAGCTAAGACAGTGCAAGATTATCTTAAGAAGAAACTGCCCTTGTTTGTACCAAAAGACATTTGGCCTAGTAGCTCACCAGACCTGAATGTGTGTGACTATTGGCTGTTCAGCGTGATTGAAGGAAGGTCTAACACTAAGCCTCACCCTAATATTAACTCCCTAAAGACATCCATTCAAAGAGCATTCCATGATCTTGATGCCAATGAAGTGAAGAGGAGTTGTTCAACGTTTCGCCAGAGAATCTCCAAAATTATTAAAGCAAAGGGTGATCATATAGAATGATTATGTACAATAAATCGTATAGATCACAAAAATAAATGTTAAAATGATCATTTGTCTCTTATATCCTTTAAATCAGGAAATTTCAATGAACATAAAAAAGTCCCAATTTACCTGCGGGACCCTGTATATATATATCCCACTACTAAATGCAAATTCAAATCTTCCTCATGATCGGGCTCTTTAGTAAAAAATACACCATTTCACTTTCTATACTGGCCTGCTTCAAATATCAAATTTCGTAAACTTAGCGAAAAAATGGTATTTGAAAGGACTAATATTGGCAAATTATTTTCAAATTGTGGATTTATAACCAATTTCAGCAAACGCTATTTTTGTGCTTCCTACAGATGGTTTTAGAATATAATGTGCTGTTAAGAATGATATACTGCAGATTTCCTTACAAATTTTCGAGTTAGATAAGAAAAAATGGCAAAAATAGCGGATAAACTGAAGCTGCTTACACTAATTTCATTGCATTATCACAATTGCAGTAATATACAGGTATAAATGAAATGCTGTTTTTAATAGTACAAATAACGTTGAAAAATTATTAACAAAAAAACTCTTTGCTTACAGTTGAAGATAGCAAGTGGAGATAGTAATTCAATAATTTCCATTTTGAATAAGGTATTGGCGAGCGCACAAATTTCTTGAAAAAACAAGAAAAATTAATGAACTATTTGATTTAAAAATGTTTAGCTTTGGAATACGTCCCATCAAAGCAGATTGCAATTACGTCACAATTTGCTCAATTATGTTTTCCAACTGGAGAGATATTTACAATGCTTATCGCATATATATTTAAAAAAGACTGGCGAATGTTATATTTTGTATTAGCATTACCGACTCCATTTCTGTTAGTTGGCTCGATCTTGTAAGAATATCTATAATTATTTTTTTATAAAAAATGAAGTATATTTATTACAAATCACTGTTTAGTTTGTATCCGGAAAGCTGTCGCTGGTTGCTTTCTGTGGGGAAGCACGCAGAAGCTGAAGAAGTAGCTCGTGAATTAGCCATTCGCAATGGTTACTCAGAAGTTGCTTCAAAATTGAAGTTGGTTAACACTAAGGAATTAAGTTCAAATACCACCTTAATATATTCGTGGAAGCATTTATTTTGGCCATTAAACGTACTGCTTCTTTCTGTTACATCCTTTATTATTTGGTAAGTAATATTTCCAGATAATGCTTTTGCTCAATAATTATTGATAGGATGATTTTTAATGATTTTCAGTTCACCATTAGCCGCACCTGGAAGATTAAAATCTTTTAAATGTACTGAAAATTGAATCCTCGCTACACTTGATGACAGCAAATTAAAACGCGATTGCAAACCATTATGCATATATAAAAGTCCATTAGCTGTGAATTTATTTATTTGATTCTTATCGTTTTTGTCTTTATGTGTAAAAAGGAATCGCAATCAAAACATTATTTAATGGATTCAATTGATTTCAAGAAGATTCATTAAAGATTTTCATAAATAAGTTATTTGTTCAGTTAATATATGTGTGTGAACGTCCTTTGTGGTGGTTTTGTTAAAATCAGCACCTATTTATTATTTTATTTATAATGCTAAGTTTTCCATAATTGTGTTGCAATTTTACAATACTAGGAATAAATTTAAACAACTTGATAAAGCACTGTGAAAACTCAGGATTTGAATATGCTGATAGTCTAAATTGTGAAAGTTTCTCTTACTTATGCAAGTGCTTATACAAAAAAAACTATAGTTAATTTTTATAGATGCTGCAGCATCATGAAATGGTAAAAAACCAACTTTTGTTCACTATGCATGCTCGTTGATAATGATGAATTTTAGAAATGAGAATTTTATTTGATCCAGCAATTAGTTCATTTAAGAAATTTGAAAAATGTTACCACTTAATGTTTTATTTTGTTCTAATATACTTCTATACATTTGTACTAATACTTTCTTTTATAAATGTTGCAGGTTTGCATGTAGCAGTGTGTATTTTGGACTTACATATGGAGTGCAGAATTTATCAGGGAATATCTACCTTAATTCTTTCTTGTTGGCCATTGTGGAATTTCCAGCGTTCTTTGCATACATTCTTGGTAACACGTAAGTTTTCAACTATGGTTTGCAGAAACTTTAAATTAAATTTCAAATTTTTATGAATTGGTTAAGATCCAACACACACACTAGCTATTAATTAAAAATGTTTGAGTCATATAAGCTTGTAGCATTTCAATGAATCTATTTCGAAGTTTTTTCTTGGAATTAACATATATTTCACTTAGAAAACAAGAACAATAAACTTATTAAAATACAACTTATTCGAACAACCGTTGTGTATTTGTTAAGCTAAATTTGTTTTAATATAATTTAGGAATACGATGAAATACCAGTATAGTAGAGCATTAATTGAATTATACATCAAACATATTTAAATTTTTTTAATTTTATACTATTGACCGTATTGTTGTTGTATGTATATTTTTAATTCTTAATTTTCAAATTACAATTTCTTTCATAAAGTAAGATCAGAGAGAACATATATATNGGAAATACAGTACTGCTGCAGTTCTATTAATTGCGGGCGTTGCAACAATCATCTTGCCTTTTGTTCGACATATTGCTGGTAACATATTACATAACTATTAATAATTGAATGATCCAATTATTCGATGCTCTTAGTTTATGCCTAAAATATTTTTTCTTGTAGTAAAACATGAATTTATGTTTGTAAATAGTAAATGTTTTTAACCAATTATATGGCAAAGTTTAGTTTTACAAAAAATATTAATTATTAATTTTCTGAAAAATTAACACTTGGATATAATTCTTATTATGACAAGAGGAAGTCATTTTAATTTTAAAAATAACACTATTAAACACAAAGTTTTTCTCTGTTCTAAAAAAAATTTGTTTTTTTTTAATTGAATATGTTATGAAATGTTTATAACAGTGTTTATTTATCATCTTAGGACAAAATTGTAACAAGTCGAATAAAAGGAAGAAATAATACAAGAATGTAAAAATGAATAATAATAAGGTTTTGATAAGTTTCCTCTATTAACTTGATTCTCTATTTCAAGCGTATCTCAAAACCATTTTTTCTAATTTTAATGGTTTCTTACTAAAGAAGTCCCAGGTTTCAAATAACTTTTAGCAATGAATCAATTTGTATGTTAAATAAAAAATGCGAAAACGGACACTGAAATGTAAGATGCGCAATATCAGTTGAAGTATGTAAAATAAAATTTCCTTTCTAATTAAATAATTTTATACTCTTTATATACATATATATATATATATATATATATATATATATATGTGTGTGTGTGTGTGTGTGTTACTGCCAATCTGTGAAATCAGCCATTTCATGAAATGGCTGAAATTGTAGGCCTTTTCGTAAAATGACTAATTCACTTAGGCGTTTCATGAAATGGCTAAAAATTTCAGCCTTTTCACGAAATGGCTGGAATTTCCATGTCACTGTTACACTAATTATGATAGCTGTACAATCGGTCTTAACGTCAGAACTAGTAAGAAGTTTTGGCGGACACATATTAAATTGATTTCGAGAATGCTTCGTACTAATTACACATTTGACAGCAATAGCGTAAGTATTCTGTTCATCGTAATCAATAATCATACCAAGGATCTTTCTAGGGTGCCCCTTACCCCTGTCAACCATGGATATAGGAATAGCAACACTATCTCCTACTTCATCGGTTTTTAGTTCTACATGTGATCTTTTGACTTTCTCTCCGCTTGTAATAATTGCAGGCTCTCTGGTTGAGTATGTTCTGTTCTCATTGATTCAGTCTAGATTTAGCTGCTGCATCGTTGGTGGTAGTTGCTTGTTCGTCGATGGTAGATGCCGCGCTTACGGTGGTAGCTGCTGGGTTGACAGTTGTAGCTGCCGTGTCGGTTGTAACTGCCAGTTTGTCGAGTATAGCTGCTGGGCCGTTTGTTGTAGCTGTTGGGTCGTTCCCACTCGTACTTATCTGGGATGGTTGATTGCAAAAAGCCAGCAGATCATCTTCTGACTGAAGTCTGTCCAGAATCTCTGTAGATAGACTTGATGATGTAAGGCCAACCTTTGGATTTTCTCCAAACTGCTTTGTATGGCGTCTGCTTTATCCACAAATGTTGTGAGCAGTTCTTCTGTTCTAGTGTAAACTTCAGGCCGACTGTCAAGTCATTGCTTTTGTTGTTAGTAATCCATGCTATCATAATGTCCCTAATGTCACTATTTGCTCTCACCACTGAGCCCTGGCTTTGGAGATGCCTTGGTTTTCCGTGAACCATAGCTAGCTGGAGCCACATTGATAACATGTGCATTGAATTGGGATCCATTGTCTCTTTGAAGGATTGCGGGTGCATCGAATGGCAGGAAGATGCCCAGCAGTGGATAGGCAACTTCTGTTGCTCTTTTGATGTCAGTGGTCGTAGAATCACAAATTTAATTATGTGGCAATAGTGCATACTTTTCTTTATGGTGTTCCACCATCTTGTCACAGCCACCATGACCCGTAGATATGTGAGTCTTCTGGATTATGTCATGGGTATCTTCTATCGTGACGAAATACACAGGACGTTTTTCTTCTTCTGGTGATTGTAATTTCTTGATTAGCTTTTCAATATCGCCGCTCTGTAGAACTTCATTTTTCGACAGAAGATAGTACTGGTGTCGTGATTTCTTTGTTTCAGGTTCAGCCGCCAACTTCAAGTCATTGATTGTCCGATACTAAATAGTTCTTGGAAGAAGATGTTTCTCACACTTGGTATACTTCTGTAACAGAACTTTTCTGAACTTAAGCTCTGCTGTTGTCTGATCCATACTGTCTGACTTGAAAAATCAATGCGTAATGAACCCAAAAGCAATAAATAATAATGCCTGATCTTTTCGTGTTTTCATTTTTGGCATTAAACAGTCATCAATTAGTCGATGATCAAAGAAATCGTATCTCTAATTACTATGTTCCCTGTGCAGGAACTTGCAATCAAAAAAGCGGCTTCAGTAATTATAGTAACTACAGTAACAGTATGAACTTGCTTCATTGGATAATTAAGTAAGCAATTTTTCAACTTATCAGTTATGATAATTACATGCTCATCACACAGTTGCAATAATTTTGTGTCATACAATATAAAAATGTATTTCATCTGATAGACAACAATTCTAAAATCAAACATTATAAATCCAATAAAATTTTGATCATTGTAACGCTTATGTGTAAATGTATCAACTACGCAGCGTGTTTGCCAATGTACATTGACATAGAAATTCCAACCATTTCGTGAAAAGACTGACATTTTAGCCATTTCATGAAACGCCTAAGTGAATTAGTCATTTCGCGAAAAGACTAAAAATTTCAGCCATTTCAAAAATTGGTTGACTTCAGACATTGGCTGCAACATATATATATATATATATATATATATAATTGGAATAATGAATTATTTTTCATGAAATATATTTCACAGCAATGAATGTTACTGAAAATTCCAAAGATTGTTTGAAGAGATATAAAATTTATATGAATAAAAACAATAAAATATGAATTTGAATAAATAACTTATAATTCTTTTTCATTTATGATAATATTGATCTGTTTTTATAACAACAGTGCAAATGTAATATTTCAAAGGATTTAGAATAATAGTCAAATTGCTTTGTTAAACCTATTTTTATATGCAAGAGGAAATATGTATATCTTTTGGCTACAGTAAGAATATTTTACTCAAATAACAAAATATTCACGTTGTGGCCAATCCTTTTTTATATATAATAATTAGTGTAAATTTCACGAGGTTGACACAAATAGCCAGAATAGAATTGTAACTCTACAAGTGGCAATATTGATTTATGAATGACAACGAATTTTGACACAATAGATAGAAATACTCCAAATTTAAGCTGTGTAATATATCACTAAATCTATTTATTATAGTAAAGTAAAAAAGTACAATGGGAAATTTGAAATTCATAAAAATTTGAAATTCGAATCATTTCAAATTTCTCTACGATTCACAATTTGATAATTTTTTACGCTTTTTCGAAATGTATAAATTTTGTTAAGAATATCAATTTTTTAATATCATTTTAAGAAATGGATATTACATAGAAATGTGAAGCATATTTAAATTATGGTTTGCCTTTGTTAATTCGAAAATTTCTGAAAATATTGGGTAAAATTTATAAAATTTTACTTTTTTCTTAACACTGAATGTGTAAATTAATACACATTGTGCTTAATCATGTACGTTTCTCCAACAAATTAACTCTTTAGCATAAATTATTTGGTGAAATCTTGTATTTAGAGTCTTCTTCTAAATAAAATTTAATACATTTAAAAATAAATATTTTAGTCTGTATTTTGTATGTAATAGCAAGCAATGTCTTTCCATTAATATATAGGGAAACATTCCAAATTAAAGCATAATTTTAATTTTGCAAAAAGTTAGGCCCATTTATAAAAGAAGCATTTTAAATATAGAATAGTAATTTCAATTTTAATATATTTTAATTTGTAACATATGTAAACCTATACACATTTTTGAAAAACCGCGTCGTGTGTCCCAGTTTGATAGTTATTTCCAATATAACTAGTCAAAAAACGCAAAGTACAAAGAATATTTTAAAGTCAGATAAAAATTAACCCAGAATTATATTCCAAAAAATAACAAGAATCTAGAATTTTCAAACTAACATCAGAAATAATATTTACAAAATGCATTATAGTATCATCATGATTATTCGTCTTCAGATAAATTTTGAAGAAAAGAAATAACAGAGAGAATATTGAACTATTCCTCAGTTAAAAATGAAATTTTGGATTTTGATTCACTTAAATAATGCACATTGAAGTCAATTGCAAAATTATGAGAGTTACTTCCAATGTTTTCACCAAAACGAATCAAGTCTGGTTGTTAAATAATAAGTCATAGGGATATCAAAATATATCAAAATTGGAAAAATAAAGATTTTTATTTTAAAATGCATTAAATGTTCATCCATTTTTAAAACTTTAGATGGTTGGCTCATGACTGGTATTTCATTAGTTGGTAAACTGGCTTCAACTGCTGCATTCGAAATAATATATTTCTATCAAGTTGAGCTCTTCCCATCTTCGATAAGGTATTCCTCTATCTAAATCTAAAAACTGAATTCCATGATTTTAGAGGATTTGGAATGGGAATATGCTCAATGTTTGCACGCATTGCAGTTATTATATCTCCTGCTTTTCAAAAACTTGTAAGTTGATTTAAAATTAACAAGAGTGCGACTTAGTGATTTAAAATCAAAGTAAGCCTAAATGAGGCGCAATCAATAACCATTATGGTGAAAAGATTAGAAATCTGTCAAAAGTCAAAACTATGACATTTCTTATTTTTGAAAAATCTGCATATATATATATATATATATATATATATATATATATATATATTCCTAATTGTAGAAATATGCTTTAATACGAACTCTTTTTTTCTTAATAAATATATCATTATCAAAGTTCGAAGTGCATTATTTCAAATGTTAGATAAAAATTTCACCAAACTAATTTTGCTGAAGTAAGATTTGGCAATCTTCATGTGATTTGATATTTGTGAAAATAGCCACTTCCATTTTGTTATGATTAGTATGGAGGGTTGGAGGTGTTTTGAAATGCTCATTATAGCTCGTGAGTTCGTGAATATTAATGCATTCGCACAGATTTTCAAAACTTTTTTTCAGAAATGCAAAAAATGTTCAGATTATATGTGAAATAAATTTGCATTTGAACAATTTCAAACTATTTTTCCATAAATAGTTATAATGATATACTGTAAATTTTTACCAAATATTAGTTCATCGGCGATTTATTTTTACATTTAGCAGTGCTTGTTGTTTAGGGTTCTATTTCGCTATACATACCATATTTTGGCTTTGCAATTCCAAACTTACTGGCATGTATACTCACAATTCTATATTTACCCGAAACAAAAGGAAGAAGTCTCCCGGAATCATTTGATGATATGTTTACAAAAGATCCTAATCACAAAAGAAGTAGATATTTTTCCAAGTTGTCAGTGTCTCAAGAACATGCAAACGTGAATTAGTTTTGTGAATATTATAAAGAATTGAGATATATTTTACATTTACGTTTTAGCATTTTTGATATTTTTTCATATATATATATATATATATATATATATAACATAAAACATAGAAAAAATATAAAAGTGAAAAATATTTATAGATTTATGGATACTTATCAAACATATAAATCTAACTAATGACTACACATCTCAAATTTTATGTTAAATATTATTAATAATGCTAGTAAGATTATTGACAATGGAAAATATAGTTTCCTGAATAAGCTATTTATAATGAAAAATTGGAAAAATGCAGACATTAATGAAATATACTAGAATTGAAAAAACCAGTTTTACTTATGGGAAGTCATTGCATTGTATCAATATATGTTATTATATTATTATCAAAATTCTACTGATGAAAAATGTATTAATAAATGGAAATATTTTTGTAGCACCAGGTTTTACACATTATCAAAGTTAGTTTTTTAGTTTGAATATTAAAAGTACTTTTGATTAGTTGCTAATAAAATCAGGCGCGAAAACAGTTCGACCCGACTCACTGGGAATGAGTCGACATATAATTCTGTTAGGATTGAGTCGGGTCTAGAAAGTTTGACTCGATTCCATGCCTGAATGAAATGCTGTAATTATCCAACTAAAAGCATATACATGTTATCAGAAACTCTAACATGACAAGGCCATCTAGTGACATTAATCAGTATCCATCTTATTCAAGGACATGCTGAGGAAATTGGACGCCAGGCAGAACATTTTAAGACTACATACTTAAATCTAAAAAATTTATTAGAATGTGAGATTGGCCACTTTAATTGAGCTCTAGTTTAAAATAAATTTTAGTATGTTTCAAACTTGCTTCTCTATTTAAGCAGTCTGATATTACTGTCGAAAACTTTCTGTGGTTTCATTTCGTCTGTTCTAAACCTATGATTTTAAGTTGAATGTTTAACTGTTAGTCTTTCTAATTCTATTTGTGATAATGAACTTTAAAAAAAGTTGCAAAGATTAATTATTTTTGTTGAAATTTCTGAATTTCGAGCCGATTGAAGCAACCCAAACCCATTGAAGCTTGCCGTGTTTTTGAAATATAAGAATCTAAAATTTCTTTCAAGAACTATAAAAATTTTAAGAAATCTCTGAGGTGTTTAAGATAAAGAAAGGCGCGCTGTTTTCACTCCTAATTCTTCAAAATTGTATACATTTATCGATTTGCAAATATTGACTAAAAATTTGCAAACAGGATTAAGTCTGAAACGTTATACTTTCCTCTTTAGAGTTTAATTACATCTAAGATTGTTGATTACGATTTGAAAATGCGTTTTCTTTTGTATAAATTTATAAAAATATTCACGTCAAACTAACTCATATTTTTCAGTTAATGCAGTCTACAGCGTTCACTATAATCGATCATGTATGCAATGCACAACTACTTCGTTAAGTACGCAGGGACGTATTTAGGGGGTCTTGCGCCTGCCTCCATATGGGGCAAGCCAATTTCAACTCATTCTCATACGATCTGATGGATATATTGATGAACAGTCTTTTTGTTTGACATAGAGTGCAAAAAAGTAATATTTCATGTTATTCTTATTACCTCCGTCTGTCTTTTTGGTTTATTTATCATATATGCAGGGGTGAGCCCGACATTATGCTAAGAGGGTGAAAAAAACTACCTAGGCCTATATGTCTTGGATAAGAATTGGGCCCCTTTTAGAAATTCTCGATAAGCGCCTGTAAGTCGGTCTCCGCCATAACAACACAATGAACTTCAACTTACGATGTATAATCCTTTTTTTTAATGATTATTGATGATCTTGATTTGAGATTGAGCGTTTGAGTATTAGGTCATATATTTTGTTATATATAAAATAGACTGCTTATAATGTCCTAAATATAGACTGACCAAATGAATAGCTTAGTTAAAGTAATATTATATCAGAAAGCCCTCCAAATAATGAAAATGCACTATTTTCTATCGGATCTTTAATATTTAATATAAGTCACTATAGAAACAAGGTGTACAAGAGGGATTGATGCACTACATCACTTTCAAATAAAAAAAACAATAAAAAATTATTTTCCAATTATGCATTGCTAAGAAAACTCCAGATTATTTCTGTTTTATGCAGATTATTATCTAAACAAATCTTTTATATTATTTTTAGCAAATTGCCCTAATTTTTTAGATTCTTGTTACATGTAACTGTTTCGTTGCATGACAATTAATGCATAGCAAAGCTGTTAATTTTCCCACTACTAGATAGCTAGTTATGTGTGAAACGAATATTTTTGTTTACTTTGCACTATTTTATATTATTTTGAATGCATGGGCGCACGGGGGGAATCATCACGTAATGATGAAGTGAGTAACCAAAGGCGGGGCGAAGCCCTGCGAAAAAAATTTGAAAATAAAGACAAAATAGACCTTAGAAATGCATTTCAAGACATTATTGAGAGCAAACTTGCAACAATTGAATTTACAAATTATATTTCAACATGCTGATTCCGCTTTTAGCTTTGTTGTCCACCAGTGGTTGGGGGGGTTCAGCCTTCCTAACCCTCATGGCTCAAGCCTTTATCAAGTACATAATTACGACCTTCAGAATGTGCTATTTCTGCGTGAGAAATGTAATTGCTATTGCAAGGCAGTCTGTCATTAAAAAATTGTAAAATTTGCTTACATTTTTAAAATTTTAGAATTTTCAACAGCTTTCTGGTATTTAAGTATCTGTCGTCAAGCTTATAGTAAATTAATGACTTTATTGAAACAACATCAATTTCATTTAGTGACACCTTTAAATAAATAGTAGAATGTTTCCAATCTATTTTTAAATGTAGAGAGATGCGTTGATTTGGATTTGCATTCCTTACACAGAAAAATACTCGAGTCAACCTCAAAATTTTATCGGAAAAAGATCTGGGTAATTTGTTGGAATTCCTGGATTTAATGATTGTCAATAAGAAAAAATATATAGTTACTTAAACGGGTAACATAAATAAATTTTACACCTTTGAAAATTCCACTTTCAAATTGTTTACTAAATTAGCACTTAGAGCTAAAAAGCCTGTAGTTTAAGTCTCCTCTGATAGGGAAAAATAATCTGTTAATACCAAATTAATAAGATAACTCACTCCTAAGTAGATCATTAGAAGTAGTCTTAAGATCATTAGAAGCTCTTCAAAATATTAGATGCTTATCGACATTTTGGAAAAGAAATTCGAATATTTCTAATCATTTAAATCAAAGAACAATTACATTTGATACAACTAAGTATAATAGAAAAGTAATGAAGAACTGATTCCTAAATGATTCTATATCGCTATGGAACAAATTGGACTATAGAACAAGAATTGAACAAAAATCATGTAATATTTAAGAAGAAGTTAAAACATGAATGTAAGAGAAAAATATTAATTCTCTGACTAAATTATAGAATAAGATCCGCAACTCCAGAACAATAAGTGAAAAATATTTATTAATTTATACATGTAGTTTATAAATGCAACCAAGAAACAAACATTTACCGTGATAATTAAGCTCATGTGAAGAAGGTTGCATTATCTATGTTCTTCATAAGTTTGTGAGCTAGCTTAACACATGTATATGTACATGAGAATTTAAATATATGTTGTTATTTTTGTTGTTGTTGTTATATTGTTATCAACTATCAGAATAATGCATGGATATTTAGTAATTCAGTGCTATTAGAATATATATTTATAGCAATTAATGACGTTGGTAAATTTTTGAAGACAAATTTTACAAAAAGATAATAACAAGTTAAGTTGAATTGAAGCAAGAATTATTGGTTAAAATATATTATCACGTCAAGGGCTGTAAAAATATGCAGTAGTCATGTCTACAAATTGTTTGTATTCTCCTTTGTGAAAAATATATTATTTAAATTACTGTTGAAATATTTTTGTAAAGAAACCAAAGAAATTTGTTTATTTTAGGAAAATCCCGAAACAATTTATTGACGAAGTTGGCAATCATTGAACAGAGAAGTTTAATCTATAAGTTAATTAGATAAGTTGAATAGATAAAGTGAACATAATAAATTAATTAGAAAAGTTGAGCTAAATAAATAATTTAATTGTGTTTAGTGTCAAAAATTCTATATTTTACAACTCTGCTTACACTGGAAAAACATTATTCTAAAGATATTATGAATTAGCAAACATCTTTGAAATGTATTTCAAAGAGACGGTAGTTTTAAATTCAACTAAAGAAACTGAAAGAGGTAAAATAGCGTTTGAAATGAAAATCAATAACACTATTTAATGCCAATGTATACAACGAGTCTGCAATAATTGACAGTTCCATTAACAAAGTGTAATGTAAGAGTTTGTTTGACACAAAATTATATCAAATTTATAATCCACGTATTCAATTACTTTCATTATTTCAAAGTATATTTTACATTTATATGTCTTGAAGTAGCACTCTATTACCAAATTCATTTTAATAACCTAGCTGAAAAATTGCAAGAAAATTAACAGGGTATTCTTATAAATTAAAAAGTATAAAGAGACTAAGTGCAACTGTGCAAACATAGCAGTGGAATAGCAAGGATTTTTTTCTAAGACGACATTTCTGCTTGGAGAGGCGCTTGATATTCTTTTATGATGAATTCTGATGACATTTCACAAATTTTCCAATATTTTTGTTCTTCCGGAAGACCACAAATTCAATTATATGGATAATAAATATTAACACTTGTAATTGCCCACCACACAAGAAACTGAAAAAATTAAGTAAGATTAAATTAATATAAGTTCACATGCTAGCTAAGGGGAGAAGACAATATCATCCCTCTCTTACTAGGAAGTAGATATGGTCTTGAAAGAGCGTTTTAAACAAGCTAGTTACTGTTTGGCCATAAGATACTTTTTATGACAAATTCTAATATAGTTCACGTTTGCTGTGTAATTATTCGTATTGACAGTTTAAATTAATGCACTTTCTAAATGAATCAGTTACTATTTAATGCCAGTAAACATTCTGAAATAGGTTGGTAATTGTGTGCAAAAAATTCATTGTATTGATTAATTTAAATTTCTTGAAGTGTTTGTAAATAAACTTATCAAAGAGTTAAAGTCAGGACTAAGCAAATGCCGAAATCAATGAAATTTATGTCTGATAATATTTCTTCTTTACACAGCAAAAGAATTGTCAATAACCATCGCGATAAATTTCAAAGGTTATAGAAAAATTCACAGGTGGCTGGTTGAGCATTTTCTAGTTCATTGGAATTAGATCACATTTAGTTTCGTGATTAGCTAATTTTCAAGGATTTATTAATAAACTTTTATTTTAAGACTGTATGTAAAAAGAATTCTTGATTTTCTTGATTGTTTATATATATATATATATATATAATGTTTCAGAAAAACTACGATTTCCAATTCGAATCAGTAGTTTAGTTGATATTGCAATTGCTAAAGAAATTATTAAGAACAGACACCTGTTCTTTATAAAGAGATTAATATTCATCTTCCCTCTGGAATTATTTCAAAATGTCAGCCGTATCTTTCAGAAAGACCGAGGAAAGAGCTACTACATCCCAGGTCGATGTCCTTTTGAGACATTTCAACATATTTATCACTGAGATTATAATTGTAACCCTTAGTAAGAAAAGAATGTGTATGGTTCAAATCATTACAATTGAGGAAACTGATTTAAATATAAAAACTTAGTAATTTGTAAAAACGAACTTTTCCAGAGAACATTTTATTGAAAATTTATCAATGCATTGTCAAAGCAGTTTCGAAGCTTTATCAATGCTTTATCAAGGTTTTGAACATAAAACTTTCATTGATTATGGACAAAGTTCAATAAAAGCAATTTTTTATTAGTAAATTCCCATTTTTATTGAATAAGGAAACCGACATTGAAATCAGTTGCTACTTGGAACAAACCTAGTATATTTTAAGTTCACGCTTAGCCAGTGCTTTAAAAAAACCGTGAGCAGGGAGCGTAAAAATCTCTACTTGAAAAAGGATTGCCACTCTTGCAATGTCTGCACTGGCATTGCTATAAAAACTGTTTAAAATTTCAAGTTCAGCATGACTAAGAATCGGCCAAAATGTTCATTTTGAAAAATTAGTAAACGTATTTTAAATCAAAATCAAAAGCAGTGTCGAACGTTATCGATTGTTATATCAAACAACTCTTGGTAATATTTTCTTAACGATTCAGAATTTGGATGTAGATAAATTGCATTTGATATATATACACTGCTTTTTCTTTAGATCAAATCCTGTAAAACCTTCTTTTATCAATATATAAATCTTAGAGGTTTAGAAAACTTTGCGACCAATATAAATGGCTTCGAGTAAGCAAATTAGTTTTTAAGCCAGCCCAGAGGTTTGAATGGTATGGGCCATATACTTTTCGTGGAATGGTGGGGAACAGGGGATTGGAAAATACCTGATTTTTATCTAATATTGGTTAGTTCCATAATAACGAGCTGAAGTTTACTACTACAGTTTATTATAAAAGTTGCAATTATGAGTATTATGCAGTGTGCAGTCCTACTAAAACCCAGTCCCAGTAAACGCATGATACTTCATAATTTTGCAGAACCCTTTTTTCTTCAAATCTTGCTTGTCAAATTTTATGATTGAAAATAGGGCTAGGTTATGTTAGAACCGTAAAGCATGAGCCAATTTACAACTGTGAAGAAGACCTCTTACTAAATTTAGTGTATTATCCACAGGGTTAAGAGTATTGTAGGTCTCCTATTATTGTATCTGATAGAACTCTAAGTAATAGTGAGAAGACATAGCTCAGTATTTTTTATCAATAAGCTCTTGGAAATCTGAGATTTACTCAATGGTGTTTGCAATATACCTATATCTTAATTCAATGAGTTTTTATCTGTTTTTAGACAAATTCCTTCATAAAAGTGTGAAAATTCAAATCATTGATTTATATTCACAGACATAGGTTATATGTCGAAATATAAATGTGCCGCAGCGCTGCAGCCAACCTCTAACTCAAGATCAACCTAATTGGAACTATAATAACAGAACACCGAACTAATACAAGCGCAAAATTCGATTTTTTATATTTTCATTATGCAAAACACTAAAGATCGTTCCTAATTATTCTTAGGTTTCATAAACGCAAGTTTTTCAAGAACTTATAACTGTTGGAAAAGCAAACAGTTTTAGAGTAAGACATGAGAATATTTCTTTTCAAATTTTTTAGCCTATTTCAGTGTATTAAAATTAACAGTTAGAACCTGTTTACTTTTTACTACATGGACGCAGATCTAGCCGTTGGCAAGTGTCGTGGCTCAGCCTACACCCAATCCATAGTTGCAGGGCAAGACTTCTCGATTATTTTGTCTCATTATCTTTTTCTATATGAAATGCATGCGTTCATTTTGTATCACTTTTATATTTACATAAGCAAAGAAAGCTATTTCCCTTCCAAAATAAGGAAAAGTTGTTGAATATCCGTCTACAACAAAATTTTGCAAACTATTTTTTTCTCCAAAATGCCCAATGCTTTGTGGAATTAGAGCATCAGTAGATACAATTTGAGGTGAAGTATACCCTGTTCAGAACAGCCAATTGAAAGATCTCTATCATTATACTTTGTATCTGCCAGTGAAAATTTTCAATTTTGCAATAATATTTTCGATTACCAAAGCCTACACAAAATTGAAACTATATAGAAGGCCGCGAGGTGGTTCATTCTAGAATAGGTTCCTAGACTAAGATATGCGCTTATAAAATTTAAGTTTTGAATATTGTGTAGTTTGCGCTATTTTTCAAAATGCAAGGGTCAAATGATTGAGGCCGAATATCTGGTGTCATTAAAGTATCCTAAACCCTCTTTAAGTAGTATCCAACAAAATTTTAGGTAGTCATGCTCAAATTATGTTGAAACTTCTAAATATAGTATTTCTGATTTTCACCAAGTTTCATTTAAATCTTTCAAAACTGTTAACGAATTAAGAGCTCTGGGGTACGAAAAGTACCGGTACCCCAAACAGTCGTTAGCTGTTCATCGTCATTATTTAATACACTTACATTAGTAAAAATAAGAAAATGCACGAATTTAGTTTCAAAATGTATGTATGACGGTGACTTTTATAATCTCGTCTGCGAACTATTATTAGAGTTTTTATTGGTTGCAGTTATAGTCTATTTAGTAAAATGGGTTCGTCAATCAACAGTCTGAAATTATTAATTTTAGCAAATTACATTTTAATGTAAATCATAAAATAATATTGCACTCAGTAAGTATGATTAAAGTGTTTAGAATCTGTTAAGCAACACATAGTCATCAAAAAGTAAATATTTGATTACTGTCTCTATAGCTAACATTATTGCCAAAAGCTGCACTTACTAAACTGCAAAATGCAACGCCTAAGCGAACGAGAACTCTCAAATTATATGAATTTTAGATTAACGCCCACGAGTTAATGCTTTCTGTTTTCAAATTTATTAGTACCTGCTTTCTTTTCCCTTATTATTTGTAGGCCCGTCCAATACGGCCCACTGCATAGTCTGCAATCCTTTGAAAAATGAGCACAATACCACAATAAAAGATTGCACTCGATGGTTACATATGTATGTCTTTGTTAGATTTCGCAAGATCTATTCTATAGAAATAGCGTTTTTTTTTAAAAAAATTGGTTTGTACCACGACACAAGGGTGGCCGCAGGATTTTCTGACAAAGACATCTTAATTATGATCAAGTGAGTGACCAAAATTTATTAAAATATTGGAAAAATAGATACTAAAAATTGGATTCCCCAATATTAGTTTTCACATTTTTTTACAATTTTACAGATAAATATTTTAATTAAACCATTCAAAATCAATTTCAAAAAGCTGACGGGGGACATTCCAGCATCCCGTATGCATGCATCAGTATTACAAAGTATAATATTTAGGCCACCCAATAAATCAATAGGTCACCATTTGAATACATTTCATAACAGATGTTAGATTTTGAACTTTAATATTTTGTAGCTATCAGAGATTTTTTTGAACAAGACTTATAAAAAAATTTTTATGAAAAGTTAATACAAAATAAATTAAATTAATATATAGATGATCAAGTCGAAAGTATATTTTTACTATTAAATATATTCCAATAAATGGGAGCCAAGCTATAATTTAAAAAATGAAATGCAGTCGCTGTTGAAGGGAGCGCACACGAATCACTATGGTTTTCTGATTTTTGGTATTTATTTCTGTTTTATTTCCTATTTATCATGTTCACCCGTTGTTGCTCTTGAAATTCAAGACAATGAGAATGATCGACTAAAATTAAGGTTTACTATAATACAGTACCATGCCCTACTATAGTTAGTTGGTCGTGCTCACAACCATTAAATCATTTTTATTAGTATTAGTCTTAGACTATAGACAAACTACCTTTTAATTCATTGTTAATCATATTTAGATAGGATTAAACACATTCATTTTATTGTATTAAAATATATTTGAGTCATTTTGGTATGGACTTATGTTTAAAATTTCGCCAAACTTACGACTCCTCAAAATACAATTTTACAAAGAGTTTTAAGCCATGAAATCTGAAAAGTGTCAGACTGCTTTATTTGGTAAGATAAATATCTCACCTCTACGGACATAACTGTGCTGATTGATATTAATTGTTTTTGTGTAATCAATAAACAATCATTTCATTTGTATCAAAGAGCGTAATACAATTACTCATAATCACTACATCGAAATTCAGATCATATTAGGAATTGCATGAGGAATGACTAGGAATATATCATCCACTTAAAAATGATTTTATTAATTGCTCACAAATTTGCTGGTAGCATTATTGGCTGGTTTGGAGCTTTTCACAGCAGATGTGAAAAAAAGTTAAACACCTTCTTTTTATTAAAGTCACTTCTTCAATTAAAACCAATTTTTCGTTTTGCTTGGTTATGGGTAATGCGTCAAAATGTTGCAAATTTTCTTTGTCTTTAGTTATTATTTTTTATAGGTGTCTTTCTAAAGTTTCAAATTTGCAGTCTTACAATGTAACTAAATTTATGTTGCGATTTGATTCACAAGATTTTTCAACGGATCAGGATCAGTGTGGAAATCGGTTGGGAGGTTTGCAGACTAGATGTGCGTATAGGTGGTTAAATGTCATTAAGAAAGAAACAAAATGGGGTTGTTTTGCAAGTGCAAATTGTTGCATTATATTGACCTTCCAAATAATTGTAGTAAATTTCTGTCAGGCCAATAAAAATAAACCACTGGATGGGACCAGCAAGGAATCTGCTACGGAACCAATTTGATTAAATATTTGTTATTATATTATATTATATATACTAAACTATAATATGTTTATATCTTCTCCATTCAGCACATTATTCAACTTGATGAATAATGCATGATTTTTGTACAATTAATCTCAGCATTGGGCACTTTACTTGAAATTGGTTTAGGGAACAGAGACCAAATCTCACGGGATCGGACTGAGATCGCAATTAAAAAAACTGAATAGTGAACAGTATTAGTACGGGATCGGAACAAAAAATATGTTGTCTCGCAGGTATCAAGTTTGTGAAAATTTATTTAAAACTTTGCGCCAAACAAGCTACAAGCATAAAAACATATTTGCCTTGACAACATAGTCATGATAAATAAACTCGGGTGAATCTCATTGATCAGCCAACGCACGGTAACAACATCCTCGGCATTATTGCCGTTAGCACAGACATAGGCGTTGTATACAATTGGCACCGCTTATTATCCCCACTCGGCAAATCTAAACATAAGACCTGCTTCATCGAACCAAGACAACAGGAAGAAAGTTTCTCATATTTTTGCCAATCATTTGACTTTCGCAAATCTTAATTTAGCGTTACCTCAAGAAACTTAATGTAGCCGATTCAGTACGCTCTATCGCCTCGATACTGTAAAGGTAGATGAAAAGGTAGACAAATTCCTTGACATCATGCACGGTGCGCTTGCCAGTAAGATTATCACTGCTAAACAGAAGTTCTTCAAATCAAGCAGCAAATCAGCACACAACAGCTGAAAAGCAGTCAATGAGCTTCGTAAATCCAAAAGAAACTCCGGGATAAAAAGCATTGTCGTGTCTTTTCCTTCCATCAGTGATGCCGTAGAGAAGCTAGCTGACAATCATAAAGACATCACTGCACCTGATGCAATTCGAGATAGCGAATCATGCTTTGAATCTATTAAAGATGATGACTGGTTACTGTTTACCACGGAATACGAAGCCTTTCAGTTCCTAACACGCCTCAACGACAAAAAAAGTGTCAGGCAACAATGCCGTCCCTACTATACTTTATCGAAATGCCGCCCACATCTTAGCTGCTCCCATTGCTTATATGATAAACTGCTCCATCTGGAATCGCACTGTGCCATTCTTCTGGAAAGAAGCTCTTGTCAGTTTTCTCCCCAAAAGCAGCCCTCCGAATATACATGAGCTACAACCTCTATCACATATCTCTTCTAACCAGTTCGCCTATCGTGCAAGATCGTCCAGCTGCGCAGCCCTCAATGTTCTTTTGAATAACATCACCGAATTTCTGGATGATCAGACACTCTTGGAGTCATTATACAATCATTTGATTTCTGCAAAGCGTTTGATACAATTGCACACAAAAAATTACTCGCTAAGCTTAGCAACCTAAACTTACAAAAAGAATTCGTCAAACTCATTTCTAATTACCTGTCAGATCACACCCTCCGTATTAAGTTCGGCGTCCAGCTCAGCAGCCGCAGAAGCATATGCCGTGGAGTTCCACAAGGGTCGCTTCTAGGACCTGTCCTATTTCTGCTATATGTAGAAGACCTCCAGTGCTCAACACCTAATAACATCATGATGAAATATGCGGACGATAACTATGCCCTTACGCCGATCCGCCGCAATTCTCGAGCACTCGAAACCGAGTATGACAATATTTAACGCTTTTGCTATGACAACGACGTCGGTTTGAACTAATCTAAATGCAAAATGATGATTTTCGGAAACTATCATAACGTTTTACCTGACGACATTTCCATCGTTAGTACCTTAAAATGTCTGGGTGTTATAGTATCACGTGATCTAAAGTGGAACTATCATGTCAGCTACATTACGAGGAAAGCCTCTCAAAACTATGTCTTAGAACGCTGAAAAGCTGTTGTGATAGCATTACAATGAATAGCATATTTCTCAATACCATTTTTAGCATTCTGAATTACTGCTCATCTGTTTTCATTGTGCTACCTGATCACCTAAACTCTAAATTACAAACTATTTTAATAGGGCACAGCGCATCATGACTGGACACACAAGTGGAGCTATGATTATAGACTCAGGAAGAATCCATCTCGGTGCTAATATTTTTAAAGCACCTGATTCACATCCTATCCATGCCTTACACTGAATCAGTCCTGATACATTGCCCTTTACCGGGAAATTCCGTGTCACCGCCTAAAATCACGCCGACATGCTAGCCAGTTTATTCCCTTCTATACAAGTTATTTTAATAACTAATGGCTGAATATTTTCATTTGTTTTATACGATTTCTTTCTTTCAGTTTCATTATTTGAGTAGTATCTGCGGCCATGGCCGCGGCAAGCGGCTGGCTGCGGACAAAGATTTTGTTTTATGGCTAAAATCCCGGATAAAATTAATTTCTGAACATTATGATGAACTTTTTATTTCTATTTTTCTTTTTAAAACTTAGACTCTTTAACCATTTTCTTTAATTGTTCGAACTATGAGCATGTTTTAATCGTTCCATTGAAAATTGCAGTATTTCACTTAGTAGTATTAAAAAGCGGTGACTACAGCAAAACAAATTACGGCTAGCTGCCGGCTACGGCTGAAGAATTACGGCCGGCTAGGGTCAAAATTTATTTTGCACGGACGGTTACGGCCAAGAAAATTGCCTTGGCCGCAGAACTCTAGTTGTGAGTCCAAATTCTAGCTTTTGTACAAGTCGGGCGCAAGTGAGTTGAACTCAATTTCAATCTAAGATCCGACCAGTTGTCAGGAGTCCTTCAAAGTTAGATATATTCACTTAATTCAAATTACTTTTCACTTATTTAAATTTAATTCCGTCATTTCGAATTACGGATAAATGGTGTCACCGAATGTTTTTCTATTTAAGTATAAGATTTGGTTATTAGTAATTGATACTCGAAAAATTAGTATCATTATAAGCACAAGATGCTGTGATATAAATAAAAAGTGATACAAACCGGGGTTTGAAGCATGATGTTAACGTCGCGGAGTCTCTAAATAAGCAATCGATAAGAAAGCACACAAATTTAACTACGCATAAATTATCACTTACAAGGCAAACAGTGTATCAAATTGAGAGAGATTACGTCAAATCATTCAATGATCATTAAACCTACACTGCTGTCAAAAGACAAAATATTTCATTCGTAACAGCAAAGCCTTTTTAATCAGTATATTGTTTTATATCTACATGGAAGTTTTTTTGGGAAAAAATGACGATTTCTGAATATATATATATATATATATATATATATATATATACTATAAACTAGGGTTAAGAGCATTCTTTGCAGTATTTAGCTCTAAATTTATTTGAGTTTTATCATTTTTCCAACTTCTCAAGGAAGTTAAGATGATTTCTGAATAAAGAAATATCAAATGGTGTCTGATATAAATATTTAATATAGACTTTAACAGAGAACACAACCTCCTGAATATGTTTCCCCATTGGCTCTGTATTTTTTGGATCAAATCGATTATCACAGAAATATTGTGACCTAAACAGATATATTTAAAGACATAAATCACACGTGCAATCCTCCTCGGAATACTAACAGCACCTGGCTGTTTGACGGTTATTTCAATTAGAAGAACACCGGCTAGAAAGATAATTTGATAGCTCTAGGACAGCGGGTCTTAACCTGTGGGTTGCTATCTCTTCGGGGTCGTCTAGTTCCTTGGTATTCTTTCTGGCATTTCTTGGAAATCAATAGGATATTGGTAGCCCAATAATTAGATGCATATTAATAAATATACTGGAAAAGACACTAAAATGATCCCAAAATATTGAGGAAGTTGTCAACAACTATAGTTCACAAAATTTATGACAGGAAAAAATGATAGCAAAATCCACAAATTCGCCAACGACTCCAATTCCTGAGTATGTTGAATTTAACCATAATATTGTTATGAAGTAGTAGAATTATAATTAATTGGGGTCGCCACCACATTGAAAATAGTATTTCGAAGTCACCGTCCAAGAAAGATTGAGAACCATTGCTCTAGAAATTCATTGTAGTCATCTCTGAGTTGTTGGTGACGGAGAAATTCAGTACAAAATAATGGCAGAAGGAAAATCTGTCTGACCTATCCATTGCCAATATTCTTTAAAATTTATATAAATGGGTAAGCTAAGAGTTTTTAATTCTATTGTGACACCCCTCAAACTACATAAAAATTGCAAAAATATTTTTGACACGTTGATGTGTAATGGAACAATTTTCTGCCAAGAGAATACACAATCAATTAGAAAAAATGTCATATATTTTAGAATCAATATATATATATATATTTATATATATATATATATATATATTGTGGCATCGACTGAATTAGTGTTGCATATTAGCATAATACAAGTAACATCTATAGTTCAAGGCGTAAATAACAACTGTTCGTAAGCACTGATAGTGAATGTATAAACAAAGACAGCACAATTGTATTAGAGAATGAGTAATACTATTGATCAACTGGGAGATGGAAAACCTAAGCTTCAAGCGAATGAGTAGTAAATTAAACAATTGTAATACAAGAGAGGTTAGCTTACACACAACTTGGCTTTCACCAGTACTAAATCTAACAGTCATTGAATTAAAGTAAAATAAAAGTAATATGAGAATGAATGCCTTCAAAGTAAATAATGGAAGAACTGAACGTATATTGTAAGGCAGCATGCACTTGGCATCCCTCAGTTGTACCCCCAGCTCTTCCCCGATTAAAAAACGAATTTTGCTTGACATCAAAATATCAGTAATTGAATACAAGAAAGAAAAAAAGCAACCAATCATAGCCAAATCAAAAGTTGTATTACGAATGCATACAATTTGCCCTACATTAACAATTAGTAAGTAATAGTAAACAATTTAACAAGAAATTTGTTAGCAGAACTACCATGAAAATTACAAAAATTTCAAAATTAAAATTAATGACGTCATCTGTTTCTTCTCTCTCTAGGATGCTTCGCCCAAAAGTTTATTAATGGCCGACATTTCCGAGAATTTCAGAATATCGCGAGTGATGCTGCACGCCCGCCCAAGGCATTACTAATGTTTTTGCGAAAGTTTTGACGTCGCTTGTAAAACAATCAGGTGAGAACAGAAAGTAACTAAAAGTTTATAAAGTTTGTTTTAGATGTCAGTTGAGACTTCTCTTGGGTAAATTAAGTTGTACGCATTATCTAAGATTTGCGGGATGCGGGTGTCCTTCCATGTAGTTTCTATAAGAGCCTTACAAGTCAGTTGAGCGAATGTTTCGAGTTATGTGGTTCATTGTTTCTTATACTTGATATATGTTAGATCATTAATGTTTTTGGGTATTTCAACTGACTGTCTCAAGTTGTTGATATGTTGTTGGAATATATCATAATATTTGCGGTTTCTGACCCTTGAAGGCAATCATTAAATTCACTTTAGCGTCCATGTCCAATGTATGAGCTTCATTAGTATTAACCTTTGAATTGTGAAGAAGTGTTATGATAATTTATATTTTTATATACAAAGTTGATATGTTTTAGAACCAGTTTTTTTATCATTAGATCCGTATTGTTAACTTCTACTTACGTAGTATTTGCCAAATATTTATACCAATTATATTGTTAGCTCCAGCAAACAAGGTAACGTTTTGTACTCTTTTATTAAATATTTTTCCTTGAAATTTGCTATTTGCTTAAAGATGGGTTCACCTTTCTTATAGACAGTTTTGGTTGGGTGTTTACTGTCAATGTGTCAATGAGGAGGCGATTTTCTTGGTTGCTGACCTTGAGAATTTTAACTGCGTTCTTAAATTCCCTTAGCTGATATATAGCTTTATGACTGTTGTAAAATAAGCAGTAACTTGAGATACTATGGTTGACAGGTTTGGTGTGTTTTTCATTTGTGTAAGGAATTATCACGGGGAGATTGATTATAGGCGGTGGTATACAGAAAGAGTTGCGTGTGGAAATTTTATTTTCCAGCTCCAATCAATATCTGTGAGTGGTGGTGATTTTGGCAATTCCAATTGAGATAGGGTAATTAACTAGTTTGCTGTTAATGTCTTCGACTATGTTGAGGTTTGAGGTTCTTTTTAGAGCAGCTTTAGACTTAGTATCAATATTGAATCTGGCAGGTGCACACTCAATTTCTAGCACAACTTGAAGTAGCAGCGCCATTAGCGCTTGCAGTTCGGATTTTGTAAAGCTTTCAGTGAAGAATTTCATCTTTATAATTTCTAAATCCGAGACTTTGGCTTGCTGGTAGGTTATCTGGGTGATGACTTTTAATGTTGTTAAGAATGTGCCACTCAATCAGCATGTCTTGATTCTCTCCTCTTGACCACATGTGTGTGTGGTAATTGCTTTAGTTTCAGTAATTTTTTCGTTAGAGATTTTGTCAAGGATAACTTGTAACTATGGTGAAAGCTGTTGAGTAGCTTTGTTGCGTAAGTCTTCTTCTTTGAGTTGTGATGGAATTTTCGTAGTTAAATCAATAGTCTTGTAAGGGAGATATCTTCTGGTCGAATCAGTTGTTTCTCTATTTATACTAATTGGACTGAATGAGTACTCTGGATAGTGACTGGAAAGGTATGTGTATCATGACATATTCTTCTCAGAGATATTGTGATTGTGCAGTTTTCAATGTAGTTTTGGGTGGAGTGTGGTAGAAGCTCTTGTAGCATTTCTGTAGTCAATGGTGAGTTGATATCTGTATATACTTTATAGTGGTGATGGAATATGTCTATTTCTCTTTCATGAATGCCCAGTTTATTTTGGATTATAATTGGCAAGAGGCGTCCAAATGGGTTTTCATAATTAATGAGTTTCATTAGATACTTTTTGAATCTGTTGATATTTCATTTCCTGTGCTTTAGAGGTGAAGTGGTTATTAGCATTTCTAGTAGTTACCAGTTTTTTAGTTTTCTTGGTAGAGGTAATATGGCAATTTCAAAAAAGCATTCTTTGAGTAAATTAGTATGAGTTCTCTTGGCAAGAGGATTTTTAATGTTGGATCATAGGTTAATAAGATACTGAGTAACCATAGTTCTGGCATAGGGAGTATCTCTGGTATTTGGGTCTTTTCAAAGATTTCCTTTAATAATGAGGTTTTGTCCTTGCTGTAATAATAATAATAACATTTCAATAGCTTTATTTATCAATTCCATATTCCCATGCTGCATACACCAACAGATCTGCAAAAAGAATATACAATATATACAATATACATCTATACATATTTACAAAAATGGTAGCATATGCAACAAGAAAACACAGAGAATAAACAAGCTAAAAAAATTTACAAATAAAATAACATATAATAAACTGTTTAAAAAAAATAAATATTTTTTGATGTGCTAGTAAGTTTTGTTTAAGTTTCCTTTTAAATACTAATCATGATTTAGAATCTCTAATCTCTTGTGGTAGGCTATTCCAATTTCTGCTTGCAGCTGTTGTAAATGATCTATTCTATTATGAGCATTTTATTTTACTAACAATAACACATTTATTTGTATGATTATTTAGCATGAGGTAATTATCAAGGAAATTTATAATAATAATAATGAGTGCCCTTATTTAGCTGCTGAAGGCACACACTACAAAAAAAATAAAAACAAGTCAAGTTTTACAGCAGTGAGTACAGTTGCAGGAGGTGAAATAGGAGCAGATGGAACAGTAGGCAAAGTTGGAAAAGGGCTTAGCAAAGATAAAAGACATGAAAGATTTCTTCAGAAATCAATCATGGTTGGAGGGTTAAGAGTCAAGATGTAATAGTACAATCATGAGCACAAGTCACAGGGAGCCATAGAGAATGAGAAGGTTAAGATACTGTGGTACTTCAACATCCAGACAAGCATGATGATAGAAGCAAGGAGACCAGACATAGTAGTTGTAGACAAAGAGAAAAGATTAGGAACAGTGATAGACATAGCAGTAGCAAAGGACAGGAATGTAGAAAGCAAGGAGAAAGAGAAGATAGACAAGTACAGGGAGTTGGCAGAGGAAATAGAAAGGCTGTGGAAGTTAAAGAAGGTTGAAGTAGTCTTGGTAGTTGTAGGAGCACTTTGAGCAGTGAGCAAGAAGCATAAGAAATACTTGGAGGAGCTGGGAGTACCAAAGTGGGGAGGAGTGGTAGCACAGAAGGCAGCATTGTTAGGAACAGCTAGAGCTCAACAGTGGGGAAAATAAATCAATTGCTGTTGGAGGGTTGAGAGTCAAGATGTAATTAGCAGCAGTACAAGCACAATTGAAAAATAAGTGAAGGGTGCAATGTTTCTTGGGATGATGAATGGAGAAAGTGACAACATTATCAGAGTGACTGGAGTGGGACTTATTGAAATCAAAAGGATCAAGATTGAATTTACAAGTGAGCATTTGATTAACAGGAGGAGATCACAGGCATAAAAGTAAAGTGAGAGTGGGAGAGTGGAGAATTTGAGAAGGCTGTCTTTGTATGGCAAGGAAGAGATCCTTTGAAGGCATGCTTCTGGAAATGTTCCATAGAGTGGAACAAGGAATGGGGAGGTCATCAACAGGGAGAATCATAAAGAAGAATGGCATGAGGAATGGACTTGAACAAAGAGAGTTTCACAGCAGCCATGGAATTAAAGGGAACATTGTGGAAGAGGACAAAGAGTGAGTAATTAGCTTTGCAGAGATGTAAGGACATATGACCAGACCAATTTAAGTCATCAGCAAGTTGAACTCCAAGATGAGTATGATGAGGTGAAAAGTTCACAGGAAGAGGAAGATCAGAAGGGTGAGACACAGAAAAGGAAATACTACATGTCTTGGTTGGTCTAAAATCAAAATGATTAACAGAAGACCAAGTAAACAAAAGCTCAACATGAGAGGTAATATTGGAGGCAAAAAAACTAGTTGAAAATCACAGTGTCATTAATGTACAGTAGACAGGATGAGTTGCAGACAGATTGAGAGAGATCATTGATAGTGACAAGGAAAAAGAGAACAGCAAACACAGAACCTTGAGTAGCACCACTAGAGACAAGAGCAGGGGAAGAAATAGATGAGTTGATTTTGGAACACTGATGATGATTGGACAGATAAGACTGAAAGAGTTTGATGAAATCAGCATCAAAGTCAAATAAACTTAATTTGTCAAGAACAATAGACAGGATCAGAAAAACTTGAGGAGAAATGGGCATTGAAGATATCAGCTTTCTCCAGATCTGAGTGAGCAGAAAGATGATTCCAATTAAATCTGGGGAGGTCAGGTTTGGCATGCAGGGAACACAGCAAAGCATAAGAGTCTTGAAGAGATCCAGATGAGAAGCTGGACAACAGAGAGATTTTGTCAAGTTCTATGAAGTTGATGACGTCTTCTGTAAGAAGAGAATTTCAATGAATCAGAAGGACTGTAATGGCATTTAAAAGATTCAAGTTTATTCAAGGGGGATACAGTAAGGGTGAGAAATACAAAGGGAGAGAAATACACTTTTTCTAATGACAAGGAGAAAGGATGAAATAACTTGGTGAAGAAAGTTGTACCAGTCATCAGCAGAGAAAGAGTCATTAAAAATGGGGAATGAAGAAGAGAGAGCAGCATTTAAACATACAAAGTCACTGTTAGATCAAGCATATTGAGGAGTGGCAGGACAAGCAGATGGGGTAATTGAATTGAAAGCAGGCTGAAGTTAACAAATGAGTGATCAGACTGTTTAGCCAGAACAGGGACAACAGAGGTGTCAAAAATATGATCAGGATGAGAGCACAAAACCAAGTCAAGGAGAGAAGAGTGGGAAGTAGGAGAAAATACCAGTTGTTCAAGAGAGTAAGAAGCAAAAAGATCCAGAACAGTGGATTCATAGGCATCATTAGAGTCAAGTGTATTCCAACAAACATTAGGAAGTTTGAAGTCACAACAGATGAGGAGATTAGGAGTGGGAAATCCAAGTTGATGAGAGAGAGTGATTGACTGATCATGAAAGTACTCAAGCATGGATGAAAAATCAGCAAGGGGAATATGAAAGGACTGCTGGAAGGAGGGTTGCAAACACAGAAGAGAAACAATGTGATCACTGAGAACAACAGCATAACCACAACAGAAATCAAAGGAAAAATACTCAAAAGAGAGGGGGTGGATGTCAATGTTAGGGCAAATTGAGGCAATCAGAACACCACCATGAAAACCACTAGAATGATACATACAGTAGAGAACTTTAAGGTCAGAGTTAGGAAAAACAACACTGTCAGCAAGAGAAGGATCATGCCAGGCCTCAGTAATGAAAATGAAGTCAACAGGAAACTGTCTTTTACATTTCCACATTATTGTTGTTAGAGAGTGTAAAATTTTTTATGTTGTTGATTCTAGCATCTTTGATATTTTTAGCAGTACATTTGTGGTTTTGGAAATTTGTGATTTTTTGTTACTTAAGAGGTAACTATTATGAGGAAGAACTTTCTTAACTTTGAAGGGGTCAAAGCAATTTGTTGCCAATTTTCTTACTTGTTTAGCAGTGGTAATAACTCTGGGTTGGAATTGATAAATTAGATCACCAACTTTGTGAGGTTTACCATACATTAATTGGCTATAGTAATGTTGTTGGGTGGAACTCTTTTTGCTATTGGCACAAATGAATGAGTGAAGTGGAGTTTTTCTATTAGTTGTTTGCACTATGTCTGGTAAATCAGAATAGCATTCCAATTTGAACCTCATGGGCATGTAAAGATTGTACAGTGTCATTTTTGTTGTAGCAAGGTAGAGGTAGTATAGAAATATTCAATCATGGGGAGTACATCTCTCCAGTTGTTTCCTCTAATATTAGTTGTTTTAGCACACATACATTTGATAAGTAGTTGAGTTGTTCAGCACCCCCATTTGCTTGGGGTGGTGTGCTGTAGTATAGTTGTGAATGATTTTGAGATTTTTGATGAGACATTGAAATTGTAAGCTTTCACATTTGACTTCTTGTTCTGTAATTGAGGTTTTTATAGGTCTGAAAACACATATCCAATATTTTATAATTGCATCTGCAACTGTTTGAGATTTGATACTTTTCATAGGGATCATTTTACTGTATTTTGAAAAATTGTCAACTAGATAGTTGCCTTTAGATAGTTGTTCAATGTCTATATTAACAATTTGGTTCATTCAATCTGATGTTATTTTTTCAAGCTCTGCCTATTCTTGTGGGAATCACTGTCAGTTTTGAAGGATGCATTTTTGTGACTTGTTGATAATGTCTTCAATGGTTTTCCTCAAGTATGTTGTGACAAAATTCTCATGAACAGTGATTTCTGTTTGGTACACTTTGGTATGTCCTTTTTCAATAAGCTTTTAATCAACTTCTCATTTATAGTATTCAGGAAGTGTGATTTTGTTGGAGATCTTTGAAGTTGTGTAAATGACACCATTTTTTGTGAGTAGCTATTTATGTTTATTATAGCATTGAATTTCTATAGACTTGGTGATTTCTATGTTGTTGTGAACTTTGTCAATTATTTCTTTTAGGATGATTTCATTCCATTGAGCTTCTGATATTTCAGTTGGTGTAATTTCTTTGTGGACCATGATCATGAGTAGTTGCAGTTTGGCTTTCTATATTTATCTGCATTTTTGTTGGTAAGATCTTCATATTGATTTTTAGACATCAAGCTAAATTGAATTTTGTCTTGCTGTGATTTCTTCATGTCACATTGGTTTTATGGAAGTGTGGTCCACAGATTGGCATTGTTATGGAGTTTTCCTTTTCAATGTGTGATAGTGAATGAGAAATTGCTAAGATACTTGATCCCTCATGCAATAATTGTTGATCAATCACCAGAATATTTTTAAGTAAACATAGGCTGCTGTTGTCCATGCAAACTGCTAAGTTTTTCTGTCTGAATAAATGTTTTTATTGATTCCACTAAGGCTAACATTTTTAATTTAGCCACCCTGTAATTTTGTTTCCTAGCTTTGAGTTTACATTAAAAATTCTGAATGGTTTTCCTTCTTTGCCATCTTGTATTTGGCTGAGCATAGCTCCTATTGTGACTGTGCTGGTGTCTGTGTCAATTAGTGGGACTGTTTAGAGATGGCATTTTCTTCATGAATGATTTTAGATTGTCAAGCTTCTCTTGCTGTTTCTAGCTCAAAATTTTCCTTTTAGTAGACTTGACATTTGGTGTGTGCTTTCAGCAAGATTCAGAATAAATACAAGATAATAGTTAATAAAAACAAGAATTCTTTGTAAATCCTTTTTGTTTGATTAATTGTTTTACATTATCTTTAATGCAAATTTTGCCAGGCTGAATTATATGACTGAGGAAGGTAACCTTCTTTGGGCAAAAGATCATTTTTTAGCATTTATCTGTAGACCAGCATTGAAGAGCAGTTTTAAGATTTTTTAAATTTTTTGCAGTGCTTGCCAATGGTCATAGAGGAGATAAGAATGTCATATATGTAAGCTGTGATTCCATTGTCTATTGTAGTTTGATCATTTTAGAGGACTTTCATGATGTATTGTTGGAAGGTCATGGAAGCATTACAGAGGCCAAAAGCCATATATAACCACTTGAAGAGTCCATGAGGCACAATGAAAGCTGTTTTTTGATATCAAATTCTTGTAAAGTCTTGTAAAGTGTAAAAGAATTGGTATTTGGCAGCTCTATAAAGAATGTCATCAATTAGAGGAAAGGGTAAGCATCCTTTTTAGTTATGTCATTAAGCATCCTGAAGTAAATACACAAGTTGTGTTTGTCTCCTTGTATAAACACTGTGGGAGAAGCATAAGGACTGTTACTTTTTTCTAATGAAACCATTATTAAGTAATTTGCTGATTGTTCTTGTGTATTCATCTTGGAGGTGCTGAGGCACTCTGCAACAATGTTGACAAATTGGTTTATCTGATGTGGTATTAATTTGATGTTCCACACCTATCATTTTGCCAATGCTTATTTCTTCATTGTTTAAGATTAATGCATTTTCAGCAAGTGCCTTATTGATTTTCAGAATTTGATGTTCATTTAGATGAGGATATGTTTTTCTTGAAATTGTTGGAGCAATTACTTGCTGGTCTTGGTGGAATTTTGATAGCTCACAAGATAGAAAGGATTTGGATTTCATGATGAATGCTTCAATAGGTATAACAATTATCATATGTTAGTTCAATTTAACAGAGATATATTTATCACTTTTATTTAGTATAGCCATGACTCTGATATCATCCTTTAGTGTTGAGATATTATTTAGCAGTATAATTTTCTTGGAGTTAATTCCATATTGGTTTAAAATAATGAAGTCGCCATTTGTTGCTTTCATCTTTATTTTTACCAACTTCCAGTGGTTTGGTTCTACTTGTAGATGTTCTAGTAAAGAGAACTCATATGAAGCTGTGTTTGCTTTTTTTAATGATATTTTGACATTGTCATCTTCTTTGATGGTCAAAGTTCTAGAGGAATAGTTGATCATGCAATTATTTTTGGTGAGAAAGTCTCCACTAAGTATAATCTCATATGGAAATGGTTGGTTTTAGGTGTCAACTACAGATATTGTGTTGGTATTAGATGTGTTGTATTGTAATTGGGACTTTTTGGACGACGTCTTCTATGTTTATGTAGTCACCAGAAGCATTAATGAGTCACAATTCTTCTTTCATGTTGATCCAATTTCTGTAGCACAGGTATCTGCCATTAAGGTGATTGATGCTCCAGTATCCATGGTGGCTCTTATATTAATGCTATTTATAGTTTGTGGGATGATGTTTCTTTCTAAGAGATCAGTAATGATTAGACACTCCTCATTGCCATTTGGGCCAGTGCTCTTGTTAGTTTAAAGTTTCTTCTTTGCTTTGACATGCAATTTCTTTCTTCATCTTTAGCAATATAGAAACCATCTTTGCTTATGGCATATAGAACTGTCCAGCAGTCCTACTTAAGATGTTCTTGCTGTCCATATTGTTGACATCTCACTTTTTCCATATTTGTTGGTTTAGTTTTAATCGAATTTTCTATTTTGGTGGGTTTTGTTTACTTGAAGTTCAAATTTGTGTTCTGGAATCTAAGTTCTGTCTGTATGTGGCGATTGTTTTCCATACCAAGCTGGATATTAACACACTTGTTTATTAAACTATTGATAGTCTTCAGTGTCACATTTATTTTCAAAGTGTCTTCTAAATAGAGGTGACATTCTGGCATGTAGATAAGAATAGAGGTCTTGTTTATAGTATCGACCTATTTTGACAGACAATTATAACAATCTATTTACTTTCAGTTATTCAGTAATATCATCATTGCCACGCATTTTGCAGCCATACAATAACATACAGTACTGTTCCTGGTGCTCTCATTGTTAAATTTGAGCCCAGGTATTTTACTAATTTATCATAGTCAATTTTCTATTCTGGATCCAAATTCATGTAAACAATTAGCACTTTCTCTTTTAAGAAAAGGGGCAGTTGAGCACAACCATTTTGTTTTGTGCTTCCTTATTGTGAAGCATATATTTAAAAAAGCACGATCCATGCAGGGAATGTTTGAGCAGTAGTGCTGATTTTCCATGTAAAGTAAGGAGGTGGTCGGTTTATCATTAGATCCGTTCTCATTGGATCATCTGGTAACATTGACTTTCTTTTATTAATATTATTTTCCAAAGCTTTTTGGGGTGTTGGCTCATCTAGAGCTGCGATTTTAATAGGTGATTGTCTTGGCTCTTCTGATTTGTGTGGAGGTTTTTGCAGAGTAGCTGGATTTAATTGAAATTGTTCTGCTTGGGCAATAGCAGATGATTTTGTTTCGGATTTTAAAATCGTAATTTTGTCCCCTAGTTCAGTTATTTCTCTTCGAAATTGTGTCTGTTGGGGTTCCGGTAATTATTCTTTCTTCTAGACTTTTGGAAGAGGTTGTATTAGCAAATGAGTAATACTATTGATCAGCTGGGAGATGGAAAACCTAAGTTTTTGAGCCCATAAGTATGGAATTAATCAATTATAACATGAGAGAGTTTAGCTTATACACAACTTGGCATTCACCAGTGCTAAATCTTGCAGCCATTGAAATAAAGTAAAATATAAGTAATATGATACTGAATGCCTTCAAAGTAAATCATGGAAGAGCTGAACAAATGTCGCAAGGCAGCGCGCACTTGGCATCCTTCAGATGTACTCACAGCTCTTCACTCATAAAAATAATGAATTCAGTTTGATAGAGAAAGAAGCAAGCAACCAATCTTAACCAAATCAAAAGTTGTATTACAAATACATACAATTTGCCCTACATTAACAATTAGTAAATAGTAGTAAGCAATTTAGCAAAAAATTTGGTAGCAGAACTACCATGAAAATTGCAAACATTTCAAAATGATAATAACTGATGTAATCTGTCTTTTCTCTTTATAGGAGGTTTGGCCCAAAAGTTTATTAATGGCTGAGATTTCCGAGAATTTCAAAATATCTGATGCTACAATATATATATATATATATATTATAT
>CABFPE010000503.1:56028-73680 GCA_900660155.1 Hofstenia miamia
TATATATATATATATATATATATGAGTATCTAGCAAATTAGGGCAGATATATGAAAGCAAGTTTGCGTAATATAATATAAAAGATTTGTCTAGATGTCCCATATACTCCAATGTGTAATTGAACTGTGAAAACACTTAGAAAATTGTGATTCAAATGAAGTCATTCATTTCAAACGAGCAAAGATATTAATATTAAAGTAGCAGTAGTTGAATAAGGCAAGTTTACCCATCTTATACATTGAATAATTGATCGTAATCAGAGAATTGTTTAGAAAATCATTATCAGTATATGTACAAATAGTTAAAAAGCTTGCATACAAATTTTTTGTGTTAATGCCACATCCTGTACTTGATGTGAACTCATTGGATTTTCAGTCATGCATTGAAAGTCAAGAATGTTAACGTGCATGCTAGTATGTTTGTTCACTACAAGTTTATTCAACTTTTTTATTTGCACTCATTTAAACGTATGACGTCTACACTTTATGTAAGTATTATGTAACTCTATCAATTTAAATTTAACTATCACTCCTAATTTTTTTTCAGGTTTAATATACAGTGCATGTGTATTTTCTATGTGTATATACATAGAGCAGTCAAAATTTTACTAATTTTCTAAGATAATATATATATATATATATATATAAATGAGATTTACAAATTAACGAAAACTGAAGTAAAAATTTTGAATGCAAAATACAATTAAAAATTTATTGTTATTTTTTCTTTAGGATAAAATTTTGCCCAAACAACATGTTTAAAGTCATCATTTTGAAAAAATGAGCCAATGGTTAATATGCAGTACAAAAATTGTGTATATTAACATAAAATTACTCTATCTCTTTTCGGTTCTTAAATGTTCTAATAGTTGCAATTTTAGTGATATTCGTGAAACCTAGTGTGCAACTACTTGAAAATTCAAGCTTAAGTCAACATATATTTTTTAGTATATAATTTGATTTGAATTTAGTAATTATAAATATGTTCGGGTATGGATATTGTTGCCATGCTGGTAGAATGTTTTTAAAGCAACAGCAGCGGGTGAAAGTAAACTTGCTTACACAGTGGGGCTACTCAAACGGTCGGCAGACTGATGAGTGGGTGATTCTACGATCCGGCTCCGGACCTTAACCCCTAGAAGTGTACCAGGCCGGTTTGATCGTGAGAAACCTCTGGCAACCCGCGGCATGCAGAGTGCTGATCTGTGATGAGTCTGATCAGCAAAGTGAAGCCGAAGGCCGAACTTCAGTTGAGGGGTTTGCGCCTCTCCCTCTTTGGCCAACCAAGGATACTAACGGTGGTTACTAAAACCGCGCCTGTTGGCTGCTAAGAGATCCGAGCAAAATATTAGAGCTGGTTTTACTAAAATGCAAAGCATTCTAGCCACTAGGAAGTCATAAAACTCCAGGAATAAGAATAAATGTCGGATCATAACTACCTGTGACACAGCAAAGCTGCCTCACAGTAAGGCACAGCAAACGCTGGCCTTGGCCTATCTTATAAACTAGAGACAGAGAGCTTCCTCTCTGTATGACTGCCCTATGAGACGCACCTTAACTGGTGCCAGTAGCAGTCTTGCTAACAGTGTTTCCACTGCGTCGCCGTCTGTCTCCAAAATACTAAAACAGACAGGCTTTTCAATCGTTACCACCCCCATATGTACAAAGTACATATGGTGGCACATTCTGTACCCTGGTTTTAACGCCTGATGTAGGTTCTGAACTCCACACACCGACGCACCCATTGAGTGTTAGCGTTACCTAGGAACCACCGCGTGGAGGTATTCTTACACAGTACATACCAGTATCCGTAATATTTTACCTACAGTCAAAAACGAAATTTTCTTACTCATATCAAAAAATTTAGAAATTTTCAATAAAATTTAGAACAGAATTCAGGTTTATTATATGTTAATTTTTTCAACATTTTATTTATAATTTATGGTTAGAAAAAATTCTATTTTAAATGCACATAATGTGGAATGGAAATAATGTTCGTGAAATCGAGCCATGTTGGATCATACAAAAAATTTGAGATTAATAACTGATTACATGCATGTGGCTTCAGGTTACATTATGAATGATTGCATGACAATTAATGCATAGCATTAACTAGTTATGTGTGAAAAGACATACATTTCTGCTTGTTTTGATGATATGTTGCCGTTTTCATACCTGATATTAATCTAAGCTTCCTGAGCACTAGCTTTCACACCAAACATATTTTTTTTCAGATTTTAGCCTTCTCGTAAAACTTTTTGTCATGATAAGACATCGATATCTGTTTTGAGTGCAAGATAGTTTCTTAAATGATAATTACATGTACGGATCTGAAGATATTCATTTTCTTATTATTATATTATTTTCTACCATTTTATTTAATTCCATTTGTTAGTTTTAGTTTTTGAATTGATTTTTGGCAGATCAAATATTTTTGAAATACGTGATTCCTTTTATGAATCTAACCATAAAAGTCAGGTAAATCTAGGAAGACTGGTCGGATCCATAAAGTTTGACCCGTTTCCAAGTCTGCTGCCCATATCCAATAATTATTAAGTGGCCCGGATAGCAATCGTACGCGGAAAATCACTATTCGGCATACAAATTAGAGTAATCAGGTGGGCATAGATATTTTAATAAGACGGGTGGGTAGCATTAGTAAAATTCACTTACCTACACAACACTAGTTTAGAGCTATTGATACATTAGTTGTTGAAATTCAACCTACAGGTATTCGGGCGGGTACGGGTAAGACATTTATACCATACCTGCACATGGACAGCCTATTTCTTACCAAAGCCACACTTCATACATATTTATAATTATGTTAGTAAAAAAACCTAAGATGCGCATAATGTGGAATGGAAAGCGCACTTCAAAAATATTGGTAACTACCAGTGGCTAAAATCGGGTACCAATCGGTAGAATAAATTTGGCACAATGGCTGTAAGTCAGTTCGATTCAAAGGAGAACGTGTATAAAATACATCTTTCTTACGTATGTAACTAATAAATTAAAAGAATACCGGTAGTCATGTAATAATTTCTCAGGTGTAACTGGCAATTTGGTAGGATAATTGAAATTCGTTGGGATTCTGATAGGCGTTTTTGAAAAAAACGGATTTTTATTCGGATGGTTAAGATAGTTATTTTGTAACTTAATAAAGAATTTCTATATTTCGTAATTTTTTAGATTGCTTATTCCAGATCTCACATTTTGATGGGATAAGCTTCGATTTTTTTGGACCAGAACCGATTTTATCCATGTGTGAAATCAATGTAGATATAACCTTGGTTTTGGCAAATACCCTTCTTCTTTTTTATAAGAATCAAAAGACTCAAAATGCAAAAAATTTAAGCATCAACCTGAGGCTGAACATATTGATTTAGGGATTTCTCAAACCCTAGTATACTGAGATTTTGATAAATTTTTGGTTTTTTGGGTTTTTTATACTTTCAATGCTATTTTCTTTTTGTTTTTTCTCCATTTTAACGTTTTGTTTGTATGAAAATGTTGAAATTTGAAATAATGAAATCACGATTTACTCCTCTAAATACTATTTGACCTGCAGATTAGGGGTGTGCGGGTCACGCCCAAGTAACAATGATCAATGGGCCATTATTGGTCCATTATTGGCATCGTTGGCCAATATTGGCCAACCATTTGCCAATATAAACCATTAATGTTAGAAGGCAAATTGTTGTTATATGAATGGCATATTGTTGGTAAATATTGGCTTTTAATGGTGAATTGATGGCTCATTGTTGGTAAATTGATGGCACCAATAATGGACCAATAATGGCCCATTGATGGCTTGCTACTTGGGCGGGTGGTCTGAGATCTTAACGGACGAGCCACCCGTTAGCATAGAGAAAAAAGATAAAAGTATTGTAAGTATATTCTGTTTCCTATATCTCAAATCACAATGTTACTATATCTCAAATCTACCACAGGTAAATTTAACAGCTGAGTGAACAGCTGATAGTAATGTTGTTATTGGATCCGGCGTAATTTACAGGTACATAATGAAATCATGTGATTAATGTGCAATGCATGTGCGGGCGGGCTGAGATCTTAACGGGCGAGCTCAGTGTTGAACAGCGGGCACGGGCGGGCTGGAAAAATCGGTGGCAAGCACATCACTACTGCAGATACTTAAAAATGATGTAGGTATATGTTATGCTCATATTGACTGAATCATTAAGAATCATTAAGTCCTGGTTTGAGTAATGTATATCTTATAGAAAAGAAAGAGTGTATGTTGGATTGTTTTGGGAAATATAAAATAAAAATTTTTAATAATCCTTTAATTGCACTTTGCTTCTTTACTAGGATTATGCACTATTAAATTTTTATAATTCTAGTCCTATTTAGTATCACTGGATTTGGTCCGATTCGCGGCATATGCCAGTCGCAGGATAGGCTTCTCAGAATTAGCAAAAATTATGAGTTATAGTCTAAAATCCATGGTCCCATTTTCTTCTTTATTGTCCTGTAAATGACATGTAACTTAATATGTATGTGTACAAAATGCATTTCCACAACACCTATTAAGAAATTTAGAAATTTTTTGGAATTGTGGGCATTTATCATAAGGATTATTCCAGTGACCGAAGAACTTGAAATTGCTAAAAATTTCGGTATTGCTGAATATTTTTGTTGAAAAGTAATCTTGAACATAACAACTTTTGACAATGAGAAATTTCTATTTTTCGAAAATCTTTGGATACTCCCAATTATAATGTTCAGTTAGTCAAGGCAGTCTCTATCTAAAGCCTATAGGAGCAACAATAACTTATAACTACAAAGCTTTCTGTCGGCAAATCCTAAGGCCCTTTGAGCTAGACCGTGTCCAACATCAAAGATGTTGACCTCGCAAATGGGGTTTTTGGCCAAAGCGGATTATAAAAGGTGAATGAAAAAGAAGACTCTCCTTTCATGTGGAGGTTGGGATTGTCTATGCTTTATTAGTTTGCAGGTTATGAGAGCTTAAAATTGTTTGAGGAAATCATCACAAATTTTAAAGAGCCCCCGAGGAGTCTAAGGCTAAGTAAAATACAAAATCACAACTGGCATTCGCAATTGTGAGCAATTAGAATTTAACAGTTTAGTCTGAACAGAAAAGTTATTACAAAGCCAGATTACTCAGTTATTGTTAATATTACTTGTGGTTAGCTAAAAATAACTTTGTTAAATGGCCTCATAAAGTCTTTGGATCCCATTAGTCAAATTACCACAGAACACCATCAAAACATTTAAAGAATAATTTTCTGAACTTTGAAAGCATTCCATGACTGTACACACCTACAGCATTATTTAATTTATGTTTTTTTATTCAGCATTCCCCCAAAGATTCACAAAATGCGTAGGCAATTTCGATACACTTTGTAATTCATCAGGGATGTCTGAGATCGTCGTAATCATTGTGGGACAATCATTAATTGAAACTCGTGGTGACTCATATTTCTGCAACAGCAATAAGTATTCCGCCAATTGGAGTGTGATTATTAATTTCTGATTGGTTCTTTGTTGTGTTCTCGAGTTAATCTGTCAACATTTGTGTAAATTGCGTCGGCAGTAGTGGTATATTTATAAAACTATCCACGGCTTTAGTTGCACATGTCATCGAGCGGATTAATTTATTTTTTGTAAGGTAAATTGTTTAGCATTTTCTCAATTATATTTTTCCTACAAAATGAAGTTTACTAATTATTTTTAAGAAAATACCAGATATAATGACCAACTACTTTCATTAATGAAAATATACTCTATTTTGAATTTTGAAAATTCTTTTAAATATTTTATGTTCTTTTCAAATTTTCCTCGAAACTTTTGTTTCAATAACCTGCAGTAAGCTTAATATACAATTCATAGCCGAATTGAATTGACACTTGGTTAAACTGGATCTCGGTCTAGTGTCTAGGCCAGAGATGGACATGGGGCCCAAAATTAATGCCAACTCGGGCCATTTTTATAATACTTGCCAAAACATTTTTTAATTTGTCGGTTTGCTCCACCAAAATTTGGTATGATAGATACTTCTAGTATAATCTAAACACTGATATTGAAGATACTAAATTGAAATTTAGATAAGTATATGATACTAAGTAGAATTGCCAACCTGTAAATTTTATTTTTCAACTTTGTAATTATAACCTATATAAAATTCAATGTATTTGCATGTAATGTTGCGCAATAGTCACTTTTTTTCAAATTCGGCCCATATTTTCTACTTTTTTTGCTCAAACCTGGCTCAAGCTCGGCCCAAGCTGGCCTGGCCCATGTCCATCTCTGGTCTAGGCCCATATATACGAAGATTTTATAGCTTGGGTTTAGGTCATATAGCGAGAAATGACCGGGTTTGGCTCAGAGAGAGGGAACATTACAACAAAAAGAGCAGCAAGGTGAATTACTATATGCATTTTAGTTCAAGGCGCCCACAGCGGTTGTTTTTTAAAAATATTGGTTCTTTCGTAGAAATTAACTAATCAGTAAACACTTGATTTTGCAATTTCTACGAAATTGGATTTCGCATTAGTCTGCTTTGTTGGTTCCTCACATTTGATTAATATTTGAAAATGGATCTAACTCAATTATGTATCGCCAATACTGTAGTAATGTCCTTCTATGTGTATGTCAGATTTCCAGTTTCTTCTATACTATAAATTTCAACAATCAGAAGTAAAATCACTCATTAGATTCAGTTAACTAACTGCCTTCAACATTTAGTAATTTTCGCATCTGCTGTTCGATATAATCCCTGAATTTAATATATTTATATCTACTTACGCTGTATTTCTATGGAATCTACATATTTTATTTTCGCTTAATCAACTCTGATTCTGGGCTTTGCACACTTAATATAAATCTACCATCTTAGTTTTTCAACAAATTTTTAAGGAATCTTGAACAACAGTTTATTATTTGTATAATATTCTTAGTGATGTTGATAATGCATAACAGATTTTGTGATTGATTATGGTTTTACATTACATTTAAATAATCTTTTTTTGACGTCAAAATAAATATTAAGACCTTGGTGTTTGAAAGACAGAGTGTAGTTCATTTTCTAAGAAAAAAAGGTGTAACTTTCTAAGAAATTGATATTGGAAAGTTTTTCTTAGAAATAGAAATCAACTTAACGTTTAGCTAGGAGTTGCTGAAGAAATATGGTAGGTTTCAAACATGCTTAAACGACTGTTTAAACTTCTATCATTTTATCATGGTATTCATCAAAATTCCCTTCTTTCAATGTATTTCATTATCAACATCAGCGATCATTAAAATTGAATTACAGCATTACCAAAATCTCACAAATTTTAATTTTGATTATATACACCGTAAACTGTGTGCGGTGCGGAATTTACAATTCGCACTATTCCTAAAGTTCAGGTAATCATAATGTCGAAAGTCTATAACTGTAACAAGTAACCTTAGCTGTTTTTTTCAGTACATGGATATGGGCCGCGCCGAGTATGGCCGAAGAAATAAAAAAAATGGGCCGAATTTAAAAAAAACTGACTTCTGAAACAGTGCACGCAAATACATAGAATTTCATATAAGTTATAATTAAAAATTGAAAAATAAAATGTATATTTTGGAAATTTTGCATTACTTTTCTAACTTTCATTTCAGAATATTCAATTTCAGTGCTTATACTTTATTTGAAATATCTATCATACCAAATTTTGTTTGAGCAAACCGACAAATTAAAGAAATTTTTTTGACAAGTTACAAGCATTATAAAAGTAGGACTAAATTGGCCCAAGTTGGCCAATTTAAATGAGCCGGGTCGGGTCTAAAGTTTCTTGGGCCTAAATTTTCGGACCAAGTCCATCTCTGCATCCAAACCCATTGAGGAGTGTCGTGAATAGTCAGTGGTTGCTTTCAAATTTTGAATATCTTTATTTGTTCTCGAGTCATAAGCGTCTAAAATTTTTTCAAGAAACTGAAAATTTTTTAAAAATTCTTGGGCAGCTTAAGGCTGATGTAAGCTAAATACAAAGTGCCAATCCTTTTTTAAAGACCCTTCGTTTCATTTATTTTTACCAAGAAAATGTATCAGAATTTGGAGCAATTTTAAAATTTTCAAATTTAGACTGCTTTTAACAATTACAGAAACACATAAGTTTATTTTTATCATTTTCAATGACTTCTAATGAAAGCATGTTGTAAATCATAAACAGTTCTGGATTCATTGTCATGTAAAATAAACGTAGTTTTAAGTGTTTTAGACACCTTTTCTCTGACATTAGAAATTTGGACTTAATGTCTAAAATGCACATTCAAAGTCTTATTTCCTTTTATTTTTATTATTATTATTAAAAGTTTTTATTCCCGTACAAATGTTCTTACAAATGCAAATAGGAAAATTGTGTGCACTTTTATAAATAACAATCTATAAATATGTTGGATATTAATACATTGAATAGCTGCTGGAATGAATGTCTTAGTATAAAGTAACTATGTGATAGTGTTGATCTTAGTGAAGTTCTAGTATTTTCCATTCTGCTTTTCTGAAATCTTTCATTTAAAGGATGATTATGATCGTCAAATATCTTTTTTGATGTTTTTTGAAATTGTGATTTAAATGTATTATTGATTATTTAAAATAAATGATCTTTGTTAACTAGTTTAATAGGTATTTTTAAAACTTTAATGTTCTTGTTCGTTAATCCTGGTACAAATACTTCAGGTGCATATGGATAATTTGGCTTAATTAACATATTGAATATGCTTGAATATACAGTGTTGGGTAAAATCCGATTTAAATTGAAAAATCCAAAAAATCGGAGTTTTTGATTTAAATCGGATTTTTTTGATTTAAATCGGATTTTTTACTTAATTTCACTTTTACCTACTGACAATCTTCCAAAGTAGTAAATATTAGAAATCGTTTTGATATTACTATTTTTGAAATACAATAATTTAATCAATTTTAAATAAACTGAAGGTAAAAAACATGCAAAACAATTCAGAGCTTGTCAATTCAGTCCTATATCAGCGCAATGACTTCAAAACAATTAGAATACACTACTTGTATGTCCTTGATTTAAATCAATAATTGAACTAATAGTGTGCTTTGATTTAATTCCGATTTGAATCAATGATTTAAATCGAGTGATTTAAATCGAATAACACTGTGAATATATAAAACTTTTGGTCATTCTCCATATAGTTTAGTAAATAGGAGACTGATGATACTATATAATTCACTTTTTCCAATAGATTCGACATGTTCTTCCCAATTCAGTTTATTATTTATGTATAATCCTAAATACTTCACACTCTTTGCAATTGGTTTTAAATTTTCATTAATTTGTGTCTTTTTTCTAATGGAATTCTTTAGATTGATGTTTTTTGCATTATGATGCACAAAAATTATTTCACATGATTTGCTAGCGTTAATCTGTAGGTTTAATTCTTTAGAGTGTTCAAACACGTCTGTTCTTGAATTTTAATAATTCATAAAATCTTGTTCAGCTGTCGATGCCATTGGCTTACCCAAAACTCTGGTATCATCGGAATACTTCATTATATCTACATTTGGATAATTAACAATATTTGAATTTATTTTATCCGTGTATGCTGTAAAAATTGGATCACAAAATGCTCCTCCTTGTGGTACTCGGACAAATACATTTTGCTCTTTTGTTCTGTTATTTATTCCGAATTTGACACATTGTTTCAAATTGAAAAATAAATTTCTCATCCATTGCCATAATTCTTTAGATATTGGATGTATTTGATTTAATAATTTGTTTTGAATTAAATAAACTTTAAATAAGGCAAAAGTTAGTTTGAATCTTCAATTGTATACTTTGATCATGCATTAAATTTTCCAGTTCTTTTTTAAATATTAGATATAAATTAAAAATTCTAAATTAGATTGTTTGGAAATTTGCCACTTTTGCTATTTCCGTGTTTAAAGAAAATATTGGAGCAAATTTATATAAAAAAACAAACTCTAAATGCAATTTTTTCAAATATTTAGCTAATAATGCATTATTTTAACTCATTGTCTACTGAAAATTATCAGTGACATTCTGGAAAATCGATATTTTCTTCTGCCTTTGCTCTGTTTTGCCAGACATTGCAATACAAGTGCTTTCTTTTGCCTGTCAGCACTCCATAATCGCAATTTAGTATGAGTATGTAAACATGATTTGTCTAGAATAACACTGCGTACAGCTAATTGAATTTGGAATCTGCTTTAGCGGAAGCATTTATGACAGAGTACGCTTTAGCTTTATGATTTGGATTTGGGTTAGTTCGTATAAAATTAAAATGAGATATCCAAGTTTTCATTAAGTCTGGATTTATGTCATCAACGGTTTCTTCAATACTGCTTTCTATGACAAGCTAAAGCTAATTTCTTTGAATATTATGACGTTCATTTGCGGTAAGTTTAAGAACGGATTCTTAGGAAAAAAATTTCATACTAAACTATGAGAACAAGGAAGTTCATTTAATAGTTTCGAGTTTGTGTGAAAACACCACCACAAATGGAAAAATTTCATACACTTATATCTGGCTCTATAGATTTTGCCTGAACATTATGAAATTATGAAAAAAATAATCACAGGCCCGATGTAAATAGGAAATATTAAAGTTTATCATCTGTAATCAATACATGAATAGTTACGAATAATTGCCTTTCTTTTTAAGATTTCTTTGCACTGAATTTCAAAATTATTCAGAACTTACGATTTATTCATATGTAGAAAATTTATTTTAACCATTTAGCCTTTTAAATCTGTGTGATAAGTGTAAACGTTAAACGGCCAATGTCCATTTAAGAATTAGGTGCTTCCAAATTTACATATTTTTACTTACCGCGAATCCTAGTGTATAACAAGACTACATACGGCCTTGTTAAAAATCAAGTGTATCAGAAAACTTTTCTTTCAATTTTGTCTTTCGTATTGAAGGTTTTCAAGTCAACTTATGTTTGAGAATCATTTCAAATGCTTCATTTCAATTTCAAATCACAAACTTCCCTTATTAATTCAATTGCTTTCTTCGGTAAGATCAGCATTGCTCTTAGATATGTGATCAGCTATTTTCGAGGTTATTTCTTGATCATGGCAATCTTTTGAATCAATCATAGATGACTGTTAAAGCTTTTAAAAATATGAAAATAAAATTTATTGACAAAATGAAACAATCACATACCCTTAAATATTTTCAAGATCTTAACATAGTTGTCTACCTTTAGGATTTTAAGCAATTATATTATTTGAATGGATTCTAAAATAATTACCATTTACCTTTTTTAACGTACAAAATATGCAAGGGCAGAGCATTGTTTAAAGTACCTCTTACAATGCGGAAAAGCTGAAAATAATTATGCAACAATAAGACATTAGGAAATATCCACAATTTGTAAAATGCATGTGGTCAAGAGTAAAATTAGTGTGGCATAGCGAATGCGATGCGACTTATGCACGCTGTATATCCGAAACTAAAAAAAAACAACCTTCAACGTTTGGGATTCCGGTTACACATGGTGGCGGCTCATACACGAGCACTTACGAGAGTTACAATTTTTTTGCATCATCATTAAATTTTTAATTAAACTATTCAATTTGAATTTTGTTTCATCCTTAAAACGGTTAATTTTGGGTTTCAAATCGCTGTTGCTCAAACGAGTTTGACACAGATGTTTTTTGGTGTGCCCTTGTTATTTTTACAAAACTAAATGTTAAAGATCACTTTTAAAGTGTACATGTATTGTGAATAATTTATTGATGACTTCAAATTCTTTATAAAGTAGTTAATTGAATGTTAGTTTTACTCTCATATAATAAAAGTTTTTTGCCAAAGTTATTAATATTTAATAACTTAACTGCTTTCATCATGTGAAAGTTTTTCTAAAACTTCAACGATACAAAGGTTTAGTTAGCGTCTCCATTCATCACCTGCCTTTTCGAAATTGCATTTCTTTGTGAACAGTAGCAGATGCACTGAATTTTAACAAGTTCATTTCTATTTTGTGTCGGTTACTTATATTTCGGTAATACATCGTCCAATTGTTTGCTTGACCGGAAGTGTATTTAGCATATGTATTGGAATTACCATTTTTTGCATCAATAATTTTAAAATTTTATTTTTCAGCTCAAGTGATCAAAGATTTTCTACGTAAAGCAAACAAATTTCTCTTCAAGCGCAATCCTTTGAAGTTGACAATTCAAATAATTACGTCAATTTAAGTTTTAGAATTTCCGAGAATTTATTATTTTGCAGCCTACGCGTTTAATTCGTGTCTTTGAATGAATTCTACTGGCCTGGATGGCTAAACACTTGTTTACAAATATTCCCAAAGAAGTCCTGTTTTTGTTGAAGTTTATTTATTTGCTTTTTTGCAACTTTAGTAAAAACTTATGTACGGGTTGCCATGAAGCTTTCACGAGTGGTGTGGCTTCACTCAATGAAAATGTTAAATTATTACTGTTCCCGATAATGTCAATTATTGGCTATTAGTTCTCAGTTATTTTCAATTACTTCTTAAAGTTTGTGAAATGTGAGCCCATGGTGGGAGCCTAAGCTGTGAAAAACTTGTAAGAGCTTGGCAAGAAATGTCCAAGAAATTGAAAAAAGTCTTGGAAGGAATTTTCGAGTTTGCACAGAATCTAAAGAGAAATTCACAGGAAATTTACTTATTCTGAACAATTGTAAATTTGCAAAAACTTAATTATTATTGCATTTTTTACTAAAAAGTTTGAGATTCAATGATAAAATATACATATATATATATTAACTTGAGTGATATTAGTTCTTTTTCTGCCAAATAATGAGTGTCACTAGTTCTAAAGCCCTCTAGTGCCACCAGTACTAAAGATCTTTAATGGCACTCATACCTCATTGATAGCTACATGGGATACCAATTTTGAAATTATTACTGTATTTAAGAGCTCCTCAATTTGAAATCATTAGGTAATTTTATATTTAATGTATACATAGAAAAAGTGTAATGTAATTCATCCAAATTCTGAAGTTACAAGTGATTATTTCGGATTTTACAACAAATGGTTATACATCTTAACAATAAACACGCATCTATGTAATTTCTTTTACAGAATACCACAAAAATTTATTTAAGCTTCTTTTAAGAAACTTCCAAGATCTTGTGTCTGAAATCCACGAAAAAAATCTTTTAAATTTGTTACTAAGTCTTCCAAAATCTTTTAAAAAAATCAAAGAACTAAGTTTTTTTCAAAAACTTTCAAAGTTTTCCAATTTTTAAGATAGAGTAATTTTATTTTTTAGGGCTTCGTACTAGTCCCTCGTAAATAAGCAAATGCTGAACAATGCTCAGCATGGTGGTCGTCCTACGCCGAGGTTTTTTCACATGCCTCACTGCACATGAATAAATTGATGATGACTTTGGCAAAATTTAACTAATGAACTAGAATTTAATATAATTTATGAAAACACTAAAATTGCTTTTAATGTTGTCAACATATTTCGAAATACATTTAATTATAGGAAAATCTTCCATTGAAGCTTTTTATTGTTTGTAAACGTAATCATAGGCATGAATCATTCTAAATACTCTACAAATGGCGAAATCCAATTTTATGGCTTCCGTGACTCATTCGGTTAAATGCAATAAATTTTGTGAAATTGAAAGTGTTTTCCATACCATAATAACCAAACAATAAAACTTAAGATATATCTTATTGAGCAGTATGGTTATCTGTTAAATTTCGAGGTGTCTCCCAGAAAACACGGGGGTTGCAAAGGCACCCTGCACACTGAGTTTTTAAGGTTAGGGTTGTAGGCGGGTCCATAATTGGATTGTCCTCTAAGAAATACGAATAACTATGTAAGAATGAATATATATTATTGAAAATTTTTGAAAGCTCTCCTAAAACAGTGTCTGGTAGTCTAGTGGTAACTATAAATTCCAGGGCTGTAGCTTTGTTATCAGTAGAGGACGCTAATTTTGACTTGTAATGCTTTTCCATCAATCTGGCACTATTGATTTTTATGCACTTAAATTCTATTTTTAAGAAATGCTTACAAAACGCTTACACTAAAAGATTTCGTTGTTATTATTCTCAAATAAGTTATATTATCCAAATAATTCAAGAAAGGCACTGATATTATTTCCATTTAGTTAACAAATACCATGGTCTTTACAAACTTTCGTTGATGTAAATAGTAATTTATAAATTTCATCTGAAAGACTAGGTTCAAAAGGTGATCCCAGTGCTATTGCATAATATAAGTTTCTCACAGAAATGTGGACTTTATGTATGTTGTGCATTGTTTTAAATTCACAAAAACAATCAATTTATGAAGTTAAAGGGAAAATTTTAACGAAAATGTTGTTTTGATGGTAGTAACACAGTTGACTCATTGCAATCCTTTTGACACACTATCCAAATTTTGTGCCAACACTGGTTAAAGAACTAAGGGCTTCATTTTGCTTGACATAATATCTTATGGAGGTAGGTTTTTGTAGTTACTTAGCTGATATAAAAACTTGTGTGACAATCAGCAACTTTCACAAATTCATGCACATGCAGTAAGTGCTTCAATCCTTTGTAGAATCGCAGTGATAAATGTGCAGTCAACAATAAAAGTAGACGAAATTGCACTTTTTTAAATGAAAATCCTCTCGTTGTAATATCAAAATCATAACACTTTCATAGGTGGGCTTAAGTTTGCTATTTGCTCATGTATAGTTTTCTTGGCGCAATTACTTTTTTTCACGAAGAAGCATAGGTTTTACTAACAAATTTCATCATTACATTGATAAATCATCAATTAATACACACTTTCTTTAAAAAAAGTTGCTAAAATTATGTTATTTTTAGACCTCAAAATGGAATTCATTCTCTAGTGTATGGATGCTAACGTACATATAATTCGCATATTAAGCATTACCATATGATCAGTAAATGGTGATTGATTGGTGAAATTTTAATAAAAAGTCTTGCTATGAGGAGCTAGACTATTACTTCTATAGTTTTTGTATAAGATGATATTGGCTGCGAACATTGGGTTTGACAGCAACGGATTATTTGTGCTAAATTGGCAGCTTGCACATGCACAGCCATTGGACTTTAAAGAGTTAAATTTATAACTTGTATTAATTGGTAGTCATTCACGACATTTCAAATCGATATTCTTTGTAGTTATACAGGTAACAGATTATTGCTAAAACTATTTAATTAGAGTGTAAAAGTCTTCGCCGATTATTTAATTTCTCATTCCTTAATTTCAAGGTGTTCTTGCACTCTGGATGTCAATTTCATTAATAAAAAGCACTGCAATTGTTTATTTTTGCCGTTTTGCATTTCTCATATTTTACTTCTAACTGGTATTTCGAATTTTTTTACACGTTTTTGTACTTTTGGTGACCCAGTTGGACCGACGTTTTAAAATAATGCAACCCTCAGCGCAATACTTCACCCAACATTAATTAATTCAAAAAATTTATCAACATGAGGGAATCTATGCATTTCAATCTTTGGGTGAAAAGTTTGTATTGGAGTTTAATTTTATGACGTCATTCTCATTGGGTCCACAAGCATACAATAATGCCTTCTTAAAAATATTATTGTTGCATATATTCTATTATATTATTTCGCCATCATGTTCAAAGTAAAGAGATTAGTTTTTAAAATTGATTTCCTTAGTCAAGAGCAGAAGTTGGTGTGCGATAGGCATTTCAATCAGCAGTATTCTTCTTTGACGGTTATTTAAATAAATTACAAAAGTTACTGACAGCAATAAAAATGTCACATTTCTGAATAAAACTTTAACAGTTTCAACACTTCACACACTGCGCTGTTTATGAAGTAGTCGGTGACAATTTCCATTGGCCGACTCAATGCAAAAACTATAAATTTTAGAAAAACACTCATTAAAAATCATTGTCGCGCTTCTATTTTATCAAAGTTGTTTTATTTAACACTATCATGATGTTTATCTCTGGACAATCATTTCATCTCACAACATCGCCAAAATGAACAGTTAGATATCTTTGAGCCATTCAGAAATCCAAAAACAATTTACTACAATTTGTGTTTAAAAACATGAATAGCGGTACATATAAGTAAAATAGCATTCATTTTAAGTTTAAAAAACCTGGAAGGGGTACCTAAATATAGATAACTGTTATAAGAATAATTTCCATTTAATCAAATACAAGACTGTACTAAAAAGGAAGAATTTCGAATAATACTTCAATTTCTACAATAAGAAGATGGTTTTAGGCAAGCTTGTGATGGTAGTAAAAATAGCATCAACAAACTTACATGTAAATTATTGTTATCGGTTATTCTATATTTTACAAAATAAAAGTTTCTGAAATTTGGTATTGCGAGTGATGATATAAGACAGCTTAAATTTTCTGTTTTTGAATTTTTCCCTAAAACAAAATTCTGACAGTTGCACTCAAATAATTTTTTTCTTGAAATTAGAATGGGGCAAAAGTAATTAGTCTTTGTGTACGCAATCTGCTATCACGCTTTATTTGAATTGTATCTCAGTGATTGTCGTGTGCTACGTGATTCCGGCATGCTGGAAGTGCAAATTTTAATTTCGTGCCAAAATGTTCGTAACAGTTGCGGTTTAACAGTTATTTAAAAATAAATCATTGTTTTAATCTAAGCGCTTGTGGTTTGAGCAGAAATTGGAATTATTCGGTAGTACTCTTACATGTTCTTTTTTGTTTACTTGTGTAGATATGGAAACAGAGGTATTGATTTTGTTCGACTATAAATAAACATACTTTTTAATTATTTTATTTTGCTTATGAAATAGAAATGCTATTAAATTTAATTTGAGTTCATAGAATAAATATTTGCATTTATATATAATAAAGTCTTTGAAATATACATGTGCAGACATCCTGTGCATTAATATTGCTAGAACATTACCAAGTATGCCCACACAGATCTCCTGCATTGCCAAACATTCACTTGATCTGTGAGTGACTTTTACCCTCCCCCCCCCATTACCCGCATTTTCCCATTAATTAAACTAGATTAAAAGTATTTGAATTTTAGCAATATTTAACAAGTCACAACATGATCTTTCTATTTCATTAAAATCATCTGTTTTCTGTAAAATAATATTTATTTATTTATTTATCTAATAGTAATTATACCGCGCCTTTAACAAAGCCATAAAACAAATTAATATAATAAAAATTTCTTTAGCCTTTTCTTAAACTCCTTGTGCGATATTTTTTTTCTTAAATCATCAGGGAGTTTATTCCACGTCATATGAGAAAATGGAGAAATACATTACCACCTACTCTCAGTTTCCTAGGATGATTAGGGATGATACACACCACATTAATCAGTCTATCACTGAACCTAGGCTGTAGCTTAATAAGATTTCTAATATAAAGAGGATACTGATTGACGTAAAGTGATCGATGAGCAATGATAAGCACTTTGAATTTCACTCACTCTTTTACACGAAGTCAATGTAGTTCCTAAGTAAGTCTGGATGCAGAATATCTGTCATGTTGAGCAAAGACGAACCGAGTCAACAATTCTGAATTCTTTGTAATCTAGAGTATTCACTGGAGCTACAAACAATAAACAGGCAGTTTCCATAATTGAGTTTGCATGAGCTAGTGACAGGGGCGCACCCAGCTTTTTTGATGAGGAGGGGAACTATTATATAT
>CABFPE010000503.1:74729-86358 GCA_900660155.1 Hofstenia miamia
CTGCCATAGATACCTTATGTAAATGCTGTGATCATAGTTTAATTTCTTTAGGTTTGACATGACAAGATGAGGTGACCGACAGAATGTCACAATGGTGTGAAATAAGGTTAATGTTAAGCCTTCAATATACATAAAACATTGAATTGGGTGGTAGAAGAATGATATATTTTTTGGTGATGAAATTGAGCAGTACACTCAACAGCCAATGCTATATAACTTTATTAGACAGGATAATAATGCTTATATAATAAATTGATTACATATTTCAGGAAGATTTAAGTGAATCATAAATATTTGGCAATCGATTTGTAAAGTATTCAATAGGTTAATTAATTTCCAATTATTGCATTAATTGCAACATCAATTTAATATTGTCTACCCCTGCAGACATAGAATAGAGCCAATACATATTATATACTATGATTATTATAGGTAGGGCAATTTTGAAAATCTGACTGAGAGAAATTCCACACCTTGCTTACGCCACTGGTTACAGGCAAATATTTCATGAGGAATGCAAACAGCTCTGCTCTGTTGAGGGGAACGTTCCCCTAATTTCTCATGACTGCATATGTAGGGAAAAGAGCTGATAAGGATTCAGTGTTGTTTTGTTTCTAAAATTTTTCTTCATTATCATGATATTGTTTTGGATAGGCATTTGCTTATATAGTATAAGCTATGAGTTCATGGTAAGGAAACAAATGTTGCATTGCATTTCGAGTTGTGTGTGAATATTAAATTATGTAAAGACCTCAATTTTAAAGCTTTTGATTGGATCATTATTATTGTTACGTTTTGTAGATTACACTTGGAAAGAGCGGTGGCTTTGAAATGAGTCGTGTGCAGCAGTTGGAAAAAACATGTGAAGCCTACAACTCGCTATGTTCTCATATACTTGTTGGTCTGAAACAGCACCCAATCTTAATAGAAGATGTCATTGCAAAGACACAAAAGCTTCACGCTACTCTCAAGCTCACACTGTCTGCATTAAACGGTAATCAAGTGCCTAGAAAAACTCAAATATTAACTCTACAGATGTTAAACTATTATATGCCTAAAATACAATATATATATATATATATGTATGTCAACGAACCCACACTTCATTTTTTCATTATCAATGTGCTGTATTATATCATCCTATGTACAATAGTTTTTCCGCTTTTGAATTCGATAGACCATTTGTAAATGACACAAGTAGACTTTTTATGGGCCTTCTCTTAAGATTTTCATTATTTCTGTTCTCTTAGTAGTCTACAACACGAAAAATTAATCAACCACTTCTATTCTGTCCCAGACGCCTAAAGTAATTACTCAGGGCGGCCATGATTCTACATCCGTTGCCACCATGCTGTTTGAACGACATGAGAACATGCATTTAGCAACATGCAATTGAAGGTTACATGTTGGTACTTTTAATTAGAAATTAATTTTCTATCACATCGTGTGCACGAACCGAAAAACCAAACCTAGATATACGGTATATATACAATAAATTAGAATGTTTGATCGTATAATTAAGTTATGGGCTAATGTTTGGCAGGTATTGTTTATTTTGCATTTTTAATGTTTCTAATTGGCTTAAAATTGAAGGTGTATTGCGCAAATCGTTGGTACTTACTATTACTATGCTTCAACTGCATTTCTAATGTTTCCAGTATGCTCATCCTTAACTTCCAAATGGGAAATATATGCATTAACAATCAGGAAATTCCAATAAATTATCTTGTTAACAAAGAGAAAGTACCATAAAGTACAAATTTCATTAAAAAAGGCTACAAATTAGGTTTTATTTCATTTGTGCTGGATTTAAGAGACATAGTCCTGGTTTTGTGAAGAATAGACTTCTATTGTTATAGAATATAATTATTGATTCTGCTTATATAGAATGAACAATTTTTCTATTATCTTTAATAAGTGAATGAAGTAAAATTTCTTAATAGACCTAGAAATTCATATTCATTATAACAAGAGCCGCTAATTTTATGTGAAAAAATACTTTATATTTGTTCACATATTTGGCTCATATTTTAATAACACATATGTGAGCACATATTTCACCTGTTTTATCGACAAACCCATGTTTTAGCACAAATTTCATCGCTTTAGACACATATTATTTGACTAAATGGTTTCCAAGAGATTTGGTACTAGCCCAGTATTTTCCAATCCAAAATTGCGACCCAGAGAGAGTTTTCAGTAAATTAAGCGTTGTTCTTATCGACCCCAGAACAACGCTTTCAAGCTTATGTAAAATTGGGGTTGGTGCATTGTACAGTTATGTTTTAGGCACAAATTTTAGCACACATTTGAGCAACGTAGAACACATTTTGTATTTGATATTTGACTCATTTTACCACATAAAATTGGCCTCTCTAATTATAACTAACCCCTTTTTGACTATTTCCGGTATTTGGATAGGCTCTCTAATGCTTCAGTTCAAGTTTCCAATGACCATTGTAACATTAGGGTTGCTTTGAAGAGACATAATTAACCTCAGTGTGGGAAGCATAAGTGTCATTAAGTCTACGAATGCAATGGAAGTCATTTTGTTACCTAGAAACTCACATAGACAGAGATTAGCCGCCATTTCATAGTTGTTCTTGAAATACACAAAACCAAATCACGCAGCATTCAATTTCCCTAATTTGCTTTTATTGTTCTTTAATGTAGGTGATTTTTTTTAATTACTTTAAGTGGAAAACCAATACGTTTCTAATAGAATACCATCTCCTCAACAATATTAGTTGATGGAAAACTCCATGGAATTTTAAATGCGGCAATGATAGCCTTTTACTAGAGGATGTATAAGCGGCGTTACTGAACTGTGCAAGTAGGTCGATTTTGCCTTCCCATTTGCAAATTAGCACAAAAATTTAAATCGTCTCCTTTATATAATTTATTACATTAAAAACTATATTAAATTTTATCCTATATTTTGAATTTCGTTTATAATGTGTAATTTTGGGGTTAGTTTTTTATTTTATTTATGTCTAGTACCGTAATTAAATTGCACAATTTTGTTTAGAAAGTACATCGATGTATGTAGAACAAAATCAATATGATAAGCCATTGACATAAGTCAATACCTCTTAGGATATACCTACCCTGTTGAGTAAAAATAAAATTCAATTGAGGAAATGTCTTCCAGACAGAAAAACAAGTTTGTTTATATATTAAGGCATGGAAGTCTCAATTAGCATATGGACGCGAACCATAAATATTCGTCATGCATGTTTTGGCCATTGCTGGTTTTGTTTTCCACCTAATTCAAATTTAAAACTTGAAAATACTATTTATATTGCTTCTCATCTTTTGTCAGGTTTTTAAAAAATCTCTCCATTTATATTTTTACTGTTCTAACAATTCAGGACTTTTGATTAAATCATAAAATATATTTCTCAATGTCTAATGTTGGATCATGTGAAGCATCACTAAACAATGTTTCGCATAAACTAATTTGCATTAGAATATGTCTAGGTACGAGCATGTATGCTACCGATATGCGGCTTGCAAATTAAGTAGATGAAGAAGAATATCTTTATTTAGCACAGCATTTAGATTCAACTAGACATCATGAAAAAACCATAATATACACTTATGCAAATTAATATTTCACTAATCGAATACTATTGAGAATAAAATTATTCTAGCTCTTATGCCAAGGTTTTTAAAATTTGAACCCTTCTCATGAATTGCTTTTGGTATATACGTAAAGCTAAGAAAGTTCTTTATCTGATTTTTGAATTCAAGCTTACTTTCAAGTTGTCATTCATTTACTGTTAAATCATTTCAAGTTTTAATGGTTGCATAAAGAAATAAGTTTTTTAAGAAATGTTTTTTGAATTTCACTTTACCAAGTGGTAATGTTATTTTGTTATGTGATATGTATACCTTATTTTTTAAAATGGATTTCCCAAAATTTTTCGTGTAGAAGTATTTGAAAATCAAGATCCACTCTTGCTTAGGGCGGACAAAATAGTACAGTTATTGTCAAAATGTGTCGGGTACTTTAGAATTTCTATGCATCAAACAAAACTAATGATTTCACAGGTACATGTCCAATATCGCGAAACGAAAACAGTTACTCCACTGTGAATCTTCATTGCTCTTTCTCATTAGACGTTGTTTATCCTTTTCTTTTGGTTATAAGTATAATAAGAATACCAAAACATATCAAAAATTTGATTATTCATCATAACACCAATGGAGTATCGCAAGGGAAATAGGGATACTTTTAAATACGCCAAAATCTTTACTTGAAAGTATAATGGTCCATTATAAAATGAATGGACAAATTCTGCCAAATAAATCCCCAGAACGTCCTCATAAAACCACGACAAGAGCAAGGAGTACCTTGAATGGTCTTTCCCCTATTTGTGCTCACATGAACACTTGTGAGGATTACGGTAATGGTCAGAATGTCTGCTATAAAACTGTCTATCAGTATTTGAGGGAAAAGCAACTTAGAAGTCGAAGGGCAGCTGGAGAACCGAATTTCAACGAAAGACAAATATGGAAGCCTTTAGAATAGTGTAAAGTACACACCTGGAATTTGGTGGGATTTTCAGATGAGGGTACCATGCAGCTCGCACAACCCCATGTGGAGTTTTTGAAGCGACCACGTTCCACTTTTTTACACTACCATCCAAAATGCATGGCTAAACATTCTTCAGAAACACAGAAGTCTCTCATAGTCTGGGGAGTTATATCGGCTTCGTTGCTCCGATTTGTTGTCGGGGTCAACTGCACTATGAATTCTGAACAGCATAGGAAGATTTTAGAACAGCATGTTGTGCCGGATAAGCAGGGAGGAAATCTTTTCCAACAAGATAAGGCTCCATGCCACAAATCCAGGGGAATCATGGATCTTATAAAAAACCATGGATTATCCGTTCTTCCAGATTGACCACTTCGAACCCTCCGACATCAACATCATCCGACACGTCATGGTAATTACTAACCGACATCTCAAGAAGAAAATGTCTAAAATTCTGATAAACTTTAGGCTAAGGTCGAAGCAGAATTTTATGCAATCCCGAATGAAGAAATGAAAGACTTATATTTATCCATTCCTAGACGTCTACAGTGTGTTTTCAATAGTCGATGTTATCCTACTTGATAGATCAAGTAAATTTTTTGTATATTTTTATTTGATGTTTACAATGCGTACTGAAAGGACAGCATACTAAAAACATTAAGGAAAAAGAGAGAATAGACAGGTGCCTGAAACATTTTAACAATTACGGTACGTGTTGAATGGAAAACCCACTAAACCAGTACTATTAATTGTTTCCTTTGCAATAGTTTTCGTCTACAAAAGCAATTTAACACCAATTAGAGGCCATATAATAGAATGTTACGTACTAAGAATAACTGTTATTTGTTCTCCAAAATTATTCATTCTTGACATTCTTTTTTAATGTTATAATATTCAAACTATAAAAAATTCTTCTGCTTTGTAGCATGTAAAATAAAGGCATACAAAGATAATGTGTTACATTTGAAAATATTTATAGTGAGCACTCATACCTTTAGATTTATTTTAACAATATAGCGAGGCAAGTTTAAATTCATTACCGCACCGCAATTGCAATGGTGAATTTCTGCAATTCCAGGCAGTTCTTTTGTTATATTTTCAAGTTGTTTTAACTACCCACGCAATTAAATTCAAAACTATTCAATCGGTTTCCCAAATCCATGTAAATGTCAGCTAATTAAATATTAAGTAGTACCCACGCAATTTCCTGTACCAAGGTCCTTGAGAAAAAAACTTTGATTATAATTCTTAGAATAATTTTTCGACGTAATGAACATATTTATGTTCCTTTGGTGTGTAGTTAAGATTTATTTTACTTTTTATCCGAATTTTAATATTCCGAAATTATATGCCTTTGCCAAACTCAATTTCCTTGTAAGGCCCAACTGCAGGTGTATAAGCCTAAGTAAAAATGGAAACACGCTCCTTGCAAGACCTTCTTAAGAAGATTTTGGGCCATGCACAGTAAAGCCCAATTTACGGGCAGCTTAAGGCTTTATCCATTCATTACGAAATATATTTGAAGCAAATTTGAAAGACTCGTTTGTCATTGCTAGTGATGACATTATTTGTGTGTAATAGAAATTCAAATATTAGACTTTTGATATGAATTTCTTTATTCATTTGCCTTAATGCTTTTTTATGCTAATTATACCTGATATAAATAAGTAAATTATAACAAAGAATGCTTTTCAGCGTCCGTTACGATTTCAATACAGTGGAATACAAAATTATAAATTCAATTTTTCAGTTGCTATTTTAATCCTAGTGCATCTCAATTAATGACGTTAAGAATTTAACTAAAGCTGTTTAAACAATATTTTGCTAGCAACACCTCCAATCTCTTATCAGGGAAGCAACTCGAATTTCACTCAAAGCAAATCCAGGCCAATTCACACGAGTATAGACTCCAATGATGACTGCTCTCCTGAGAATTGCTACCATTGATTCGTTTATATACTACAAAGCACTGATCGTTTTTTACAAATATTTTGGTATATTTATTTTTAAAATCTAAGGCCAAAATAATTGCCGTTTCCCTCTCAATTTTCATGTAAAAGTATAGGTAATTATCATATCACGTGTTTATATAGGAGGCTTAGTATTACATAATTGGTGAATACAGAGCCGTTATAAGTCTCATTAATATGAAATTTTACAAGTGACTCATTCTTAAAATGTTTTCATTTCAGACTGAAGCTCAGTATCACTTCGAATCCGAAATTTGATATATGCAAGTGTCAATTGGACAGGCGGAGTCCCTTTTAAGATTTATGACTATCTTTGACTGCCTCGGATTGAATATTCCTTATCGACACCATAATCAAAAAGGTTAAACTCTCTACATTAAGTCTAGCCTATTTCGTAATTCAGCACCTATTGTTTTAAGAGCTTTCCAAAATTTAATGACTTAAGTTTAAATGAAATTTGCAATTCAGATTTTATATTTTGCAAACAGTTACTATGGAATTATTTAAAATGTAATGGCTCTGTTCTATGCAAAACATAGAACTAAATTCCGTTGTTGTATATAGTTTTTATTTAGGAATATGTGTTGTTATCATATAAAACAGTTCCAATAGTGCTTTTTGCTTCTTAACAACTATTTCCCTCTTTATTGCGCTCTCTCGAATATTCCCACTTAAAGAATTGATTGGTGTTTGTTAACGCAACTTCTGGTTTCCACTGGCAATATTTCTTGACGGATTGCAGCCTATTTTCCCAAATGCAGTCTCTAAGCTGACCGATTTGAAATGTGTTGTTCTGCTATCATTGTCTTGCATTCTGAGTCATTGGAAATTTATAATTTAATGGAAAATGGTACTGAGAACTGAAATATTCATTAAATTACCAATTTTAAAGTCAAGTCGTGATAACGATATTAATTCTCCGCATCTCATATTTTATTTATAGATTCATCCTTACTTCGAAATAAAATTCGTTGTATGGTGTCCTTAATACTCCTTACTGCTGGGAAAATGTACTTATGTGTCGTTTATGAAATAAACTATTTATCCTGCAAACGATAATGGTCGCAGTAATCTTGCTTAATAGTATAAACAAAGTTATCGGCAATTTTTAGTTACATACATGTGTTGGTGTTAATTCTTTAAATGGTACGAAATATTTATATTTATGTCCAGGCCCGTAGGCACAAAGGGGTGAGGGGGGGGTGAACCCGCCCGGAAGATCAGGCATCTGGATAATAAAGCTAAAAGCAAAATCAGCATGTAAAAATAATTGTTTTTAATTCAATTGTTGTAACTTTGATCTTGACAATGTCGTGAAATGTTTTTCTAAGGTCTAGTTTTCAATATTTTCAAAAAATGTCGCAGGGCTTTGCCCTGCTTTTGGTCACTAACGTTATCACAACTAGACTTCCCCCATCAGAAAACCATGCGTACCCTTTGCATAAAACATAAAATTAAAATCGTGTACAGTCTTGGTAATATTTTAGTTTAAATTTAAAGGAATGTCGAAATTCCCATCAACCACGCCCGAATACACGTGGACCCCTCTTGGATGATAATACTGGCTAAAGGCTTGTGCAGGCCCAGTAGAATGCTTTGTTTGAAAATAATATGAACGTATACCTAACTCCTTATTTAAAAGTTGAAATTAATTTTCTCATTTTCCCAATTGCTTAGTTTTGGGAATTTTACAACTACGTAAATAGATTAATCTGCATTCGCATACAGATTCGAATTAAGCTGAAGCTATTATAAGCATGCATTATGAAAGGATCCAATCAAAGATGAATTCAGCACATTATTTTGAAACATGAATATGTTATCTAAGAAACTACATTTTCTCAACAACATTGTAAATCCATTTTTACACTTGGAACACAATTTTTTTCCTTTTTTGATCCTGACCTATAGATTGGCTGTTCACAATGTTTTTAAATTTTAAATTGTTTTTCTCTATTCTATTGTCTTTTCAAAAAGGGGGAATTTTTATTTAAAATACTATATATAAAAAATCACAAATTGTTTAAGAAGATTAATACTTAGTGTGAAGTAGTGATGTAAAGGTAAAGTTTATTAATGCTGCATTAACTTACCTATAATTTGTGTTTGGTTGTTATTCATTTTCGCTTTCATTAAGCCTTATGTATTTTTGTTGGGAAGTTGGGACTTAAATACGGCGAATTGACAGGCCAATGATGGGTAGTTTAGCCGGTAAAAATAGTCTTTGTGATGTGATGTAGTATAGCATCTTGCATGAGCATGGAGTCGTTCGACGAGGTAAGCCAATCTCGAACCTGCAGAATATTTTATAAAATCGTGTTTCTGTCATCTTTTTCACGACTAAAAGATATCATTTTTTCATTATTGGTTTAACCTTATACAGCCTAGCTTCTTGAAAATAGTGCTAAGGACTTATAACTCAAGATCTAATAAAGATATTCAAAAATCTGAAAGCACTGCGAGAGAGAGAATTGGCCGGGTCCTGTCCCAGTGAGACGTTGCGTCGTTGTGAGTCTTTGGAGACTGGCCTCTGACTTTGCGCACGCCACGATTCAATGAGTTTGGGAGATCTATTTACATATTAAGAAACAGTTAAAGTTCATTCTTCTCGTGGGCCTTAAACCTTAGATTCTGGAACATTATGTATGGGGTTTATCCTTTTAAAAGGCCACCAGGCTGCTTAAGGTTAAGCACTTTAAATTGAAATTGAATAATTTTAAAAAGTTTCAATGGCAACAAAACATTATCCTAATATACAGTATTGCTTGCTGCACGATAATAATTTTAAAATTTTAGACAATTGTTTATTTAAGAAATAATTTTTTATAATATTGCCATATATTTTAAGTTGAAATAAAATAGCCTAAAAAACCAGGAAAAAGTAAGATGATCATAATAATATGTATCTCATCGCTCTAATCATAATTTCTTTGGTCAAAAATCTAAGGTCAATGCATGCTACATTTCAATAGAAAACAGCTGTGACGATCTACTATCTGCATTCATGCATTTATATCATTTTTGTTCAATTCTGGAAAATGCGTGAAGTTTGAGTCATCTTCGCACACGTTGTATTTGGAAATATTTACGGGTGTTTAGTGGTTGTTTTGCAGCAATTTCTGTCGAATGAATGAAAATAGTGTAAAATGCCCGCGAGATGCTGTCAAAATAATTGTTTCATGCTAATAAATTATTGAAGAGAACTATTGCAGCTGCTCTGTCACGAAATGTCAAACTCTCATTTTAGATTCATAATGAGTCGACGATTATTCTAATAGTTATTAGAGACCTCAATTCTGTTATTGAACTAACGGGCAACTTATTTATTTTCACGAGTAAAAATTCTCAAATTGCGTTTCAACTGATCTCCAAAATCGGTTGGAGAATCACAGTCACAAAATTGACTTAAAGACTATCAGGAAATGAAAAAACAATATAAAAAATTTATGTTGTATAATGACTTTATTTGTATATTTCCGTTTGTTAAAATTTAGTGATGTATTTATTATGTATTTAGCATATTTAGTGTTTATTGTTTAAAATATTTTTTCATCAAACTAACCTGCTTAAGAGTAACTAAATCAAATTACGAATTATACAAAGTGAAATTCAAGGGATACATATTCAAACAAGAATGTTTGTTTTTGGTTATATTTAGGTTTTAGAGGAACATGTCTATCCAATCTGATAAGTTGAAAGAACTACAATTTAAAATATCTTTGAATATATTTTTGAGCTAGTCCGAAAAACAATCATTTATTCTAAAAAGTAAACGCTCACAAGATACATGTAAATCGTATTCCATCTGGTTAATATAGGTCATAAATTTCTAATTGCACCTGTATGTACCAGAGATGGAAGTGGGGTGGGTCAACCCATGGCGTAAGGTGGAGCGGGGCAGTTCGGGCGAATATGGAGAAAGATTATTCTAAAGTGGGTACACATGGGGCAAAAAAATTTTGAGTTGAGAAAACTGAATCAAAAAATTTCCAATTTTTGAGATTGTAAAAGTAATTTCCTTACATCAAAGTTCTCTACTTGATAAGATTTTGTCACATTTTGATAAATCAAGTACCATGCATTTCTAAATTTGTTGAAATTTGATTCTACTCAATAATAACAAGATCTATTTTATCTGACTTGTCATCAATAGGAGTTGCAATTAAACTTGAAGTTATGCAATTAATCTTGCATAAATATTTTCAATTAAATATTAGCTTTATAGAGTTCAAATTAAATTATATTTTGATATTAATAATGTTTTTAATATGTATCATCATTATGTTTGTTACTAAATTCCCTTTGGTAGTAATAGTAAAGATGGCATTTCAAAAATGATTTTGTGTCTTCTAGGAAGTAAAGATTCAAAATATTTGGCAGTTGTGGGATGGTGCGGTGTATGTCCTATGAACAAATATGGGGTAATAATCTATCGCAAGTAGTTTCTGGAGCAGAAATTTTTGAGTGGGGTACTTTCGAGCGGGAGAACATAAAAGGTGGGACAATACAGGGCAGATGTCAGCAGTCGGCAAGGCACAAAGTCTGTGGGTGGGGCAGGGCAGTTCACAAAAATCTGCCCCACTTCCATCGTTGGTATGTACTGCCTATGCTGAACGCAGGATTTTCTGAAGGGGAGGGGGGCTCTCAGTTGTGATCAAGTGAATGACCAAGAGGGAGACGGGGGCGAAGCTCCGCGACATTTTTGAAAATATTGAAACAATAGACCCTAAAATGCATTTCAAAACATTAGTTCTTAAAGTTCTTATTTTTTGCCGAAAATTTTTTGATTTAGCCAATCAAAGTTAATTTTGAAATGCCTGATGGGGGTGATAAATATACCTGCAATTATCATTATAGTTACACGAATTGTAATAAAGGTGACTTTGGTGCAATAAATATATCTAAGACATTAAACAAAACATGTACTTTACATAGGCGTTGGGAGTCTTCATTTTCGTTTGCTTATGTTTAACACTTGATTTCTAGTAGTTCATTATCTAATTCTAGCGGCTTAATTTTATCAACAAACTTTGTTGCGTACGACTTTGGTTATAAACATTTAGACAATCAGAGTTGCAGTGATTTTGACAACTCACTGTAAACAAGGAAGTTGATAAAA
>CABFPE010000503.1:97806-142901 GCA_900660155.1 Hofstenia miamia
TTTCTGTACAAATTTTCTAATTATTATAGTTTACAGCTTCCATGTTTTGAAACAGATGTTTGCCCGTGCTAACTTGTTAAGCAAACAAATGGAAATTAATCCACGTAGTTTAAGGACTACGTAGCGAAAAAATATTTTACAGTTTGAAAAAAATTTTCATTAGAATTTGCAATGACCCTCTTTTGGATGCCTGCAACTATGATTGAACACAATATAGAATTGTCGTTGAAAACAAAATTCTAAGTCTAATGAATTTTATGGTTTAATGCTTTTCATGCTTTATGTACTTCTATCTAAGTAAATTTGCATTTACATCACAAAAATAATACTGCTACTGGATAGGCATTTATAGTTACCCATAATAAAACATCAATTCTGATTTGCTTTTAATATTTTAATGTTTTTAGTTTTTTTCCAAATTGTCACCTAAATATTGTGCAATGACTAGCTTATCATTTATTGGAACTGATAGAGATACATACAGAAAAAATCTAGAAGCATTTTGCAAAAACACTGAGTGCGCCTCATAAATATGAGGCGAAAATTGGAAATTTTATTGCATCGTCCTTTTTAAATTGGATTGGTGACTCTTGCTTAAGACAAATTAACTTATATTGACAAGGCATATTGATGTCACATTAGCTATATTTTGGGAAGTAATTATCACTACCGAGTCATTAAAGGTAGACTCCAACGATAACAACTTTACTATAAACAATTAAAATACTCAAACGACGTCCAACCTTCCCAGATGCTAGCAGAATTCTTAAATTTTGTATGGAGTGTAAAGTGGAATTCTAAAATATTGAAATGATTTTTATCTTAACAAAAAATCGCTATTCGGCTTCACCTCAAGGGTTGACTTATCTTCTAAATATGTAAGGCAACATGATCGTTTTTTTAGCAAGCTCGAGCAATAAAACGTTTTTACTTTTGTTTTCTCAGTGAATGAGAAGCCATTTTTAAAGCAATTTTTTATAAAATTTGGCGATATTTATATCGCAATTTAAGCCAATTTTTGGCAATAAATACAGGTCATAATCATTAAATTTGTGACATATTTCATTATATTTATCACCATATCGAGTTGTGTTTCATCAGGTTCTCGATTTCACGCTCTAATAGATACATTATGCAATTATAAATTTGACGATTATATAATTTTCAGTTTCCACTATAATAAAAAGTTAAAAAATAAAATTATTTGCATTCCATATTTTGCAAGCGCACTTACTTTTTTGGACTATTGCAATGGTTGGGATTTATGTTATTCTAGTTGTCCTTGATTTTACTCGTTTTTATAGGTGGATGTTCTGGACCGCACTAGTGAAAACGCAGAGGTTTTGCCGTCATCATCGGCTGCGGTAGTTTCTGACATAAAGGCCACTGCGTGTGGTACTAATCTGCTAGTTAAGCCGAGCTCCCCAACTCTTCCATTATCTAGGAAGGCAAGTTTAGTCAGTGTGTCGTCGTCAGGGTCAGATGGCTCTAGTCAAATAATGTCCAGCGGAGACTCCGGATTTTCGTAAGCTTTAAAAATGCAGTATATATATATATATATATATATATATATATATATATATAATATACACTATGTACGAAATGGAGAAATATAGGCTAAAGTAAGCTTATTCTCAAAAAGCAAGAAATATATATTAAATGTAGGAGATTAAAGTATATTAAACTTGAATGTCGCACTCGAAAATTCTTTCATTGTGCACAATACCCTTGAATTTTTAAGTAGTCTAACAATACAATATTATCCAATACACTTAGGGAAAATTTTTTGTTTAACATGTACATACTCCCATAAAAACAGATATGCTTATTGTGTTTTGCTTATATGTCTTTAACATTTAGGTTGGACTATGTTATTGTTCAAAAATTTTTTAAAAACCTAAATTTAAAAAGCATTGAATTCGATGCTGCCTGCTTCTTTAGTAACAGTATCCGCTTTTTTGTCAAATAGCTACAAATATTACAATGGATCTTATCTATATATTTAGTGCATTTTTTCAACAAGAATTGAAATAGTGACTTTTAGTGAAGGTCCTCCAGAAAAGCCTCGCCGCCGAGGATCAGTACGTTCAGAAGAAGGGACAATGATGTGGATGATGCGACAATCACGTAGTAAATCACAAGATCGTGAAGCAATCAAGGACAACTTGAATCTATCAGCCTCCAGTTCACAGAATAGCTCAACAGACACACTTGATGAAGGCTGTAATAAAAGCGATTCAGAATTTCCACCACCACCACCACAAACTACCAGTGAAATGATCCAACGGCTCGAGGTTACTGAAAATGTTGATATGTCTATACGATATCTTAATTTTTAGGCTTCTTTAAAGGCTTCTGATCAGCAATCCTATGCATTAATGAAAGAAGAGCATAAGCCAACGCGTGTTCAGAGACCTACTGAGCAGAGTTTTAGGCCTACTAATTTACTTACCCAACCAGTTTCTGACGTTAATCAAGTGTCACCAACATCAACGTTCAAACCATTCCGACCACGAACAGTTATCGCACAAAAATCGCCAACTCATGCTAAGGTTTTTTTCTAAAGCTTTTCTGGCCTTTTATAATTTATGAGAAAAAGTCTTTTTTCTACCCCAAAAATAGTTTTGTCAAATTCACATAAAAATTTCTATTTATTTCTCTAAGCACTTAGTACTATTTTCCCTTGTTTGAATCTATCGAGTTTTGAATTATTTTGCTAATAGCCTAGTTTATCCTTAGATTCAAGGTGACATGTGATTTCTATGTGTAATTTAGCCAGTTGAAACAGTTCCTCCACAACCTTCAGTAAAGTGTCAAGAACCATTAGGACGAAGATTTAGCGATGCTGGTCTAGGAAGTACCTTTGGTGTTGGAAAACCATTAGTCACACCTGCAGACAAGGAAGAGATTTCTACATTCTCTCCTAGACGTGTCTCTGTGGCACAATGTTTCGAAACTAAAGACTCGATTGGAAGTTGCGATGCATTGCTTGAAGCCAAACGACGGTTAAGAAAAACTGGTGGATTCCCAATCCCTGAATTGTAGCAGTACTGTATTTTTGGTTTTATATAATATCCGGGCTCATCAAATGTTATAACAATGTAAATATTTGACATCCTGCGAAGATCCATTTGTCATTAACGCTAAAAGGGGTTGCCAATCTTATAATAGAGCTTCATTTCTTTGATACAAAAATAAAAAATGTGCATATTTTTTAGAGCAAGAATTTGATAATTGAACCCCAAATAGAATTTGATGAATATTGAGATGATTTCAAAATACATTAAGAAGCTACGAGGAATTCCTGAATTGTAAATATACGATTGGGCCTGACACCGACTGATTCATTATTGTGTAGACATGACTTTATTATTTAATTTTTATTTAGCCATTTTGTAAAAAATGTTAACAATTCTCTGTAATTATTAATTTTTTATTGTTTGATGTAATGTGCAATTTAATATTTTGTGTTTGCATTTTTAAGTATTATACATTCTTTAAATTTTGATAATGCGTATAATTATGGTTTCTAGATGGCGTAATAGCGTTCATTAATGATAATTCATCTTATGAATTAGGTTGGTTGCAATTGATATTGATGCATTATTATTTTAGATATTGTAAGAAATTAAACTGATGTCCTAAATTTCGAAATTTATTTGAGTTTTACTATTGACATGTACACCTAACGAAAGTGCTAGAAATTACGGACATAGGTTGTTTTGATAAACACCCAAATATTACTTGTTTAATAATTCAGATACCTTAAACGAGGTCGTATGTTCTCAGTTTTTTCATATATGTTAATAATTCTATTGAATTCTATATTCGAAACGTTTGTTTCTTTTTTTGGAAGTTTTTAATCAAGAGTGTTTTTTTCAAATGATTCTCAGGCGATACGGCTATACTAAGTAGTATTTCAAGTAATGTTAAAAAGTTTTAGATTTATAAATATTTTTAAATTATCAAATTTTTACTACTTTATAGTAAGGAAAATGCTTAATTCATCTATGAAACGATGTCTCAAATTCTGAAAATTAATTTAGCATAATCTGTAAAATATGTTTCACAAATTGTTCAATTGAAATGCTAAAACCAAAACAGCGATTCCTTACATTTTGACCTAGAAATGCCCCAAAATTAATAACACTACGATACTGGAAACGCTATTATTTAGTTTAAATTGAGAAAATGCAAATGTGTACTTAATTTTCACGAAAATACTATTACCTATTTTGAAGATTAAGTATGCGAATTCCAATAGTCTACTAGTATACAACAAATTACAAATTTATTGTTTAACACAAAACATTTAGACACTCACAGACTGCTCCCAAATAACGGATTATGCATAACATATTAATTGCAACACATGGCTAATAAATTATAGATCCCTAAATATTTTGATCATTGCATCCAAAACATATACAATACCCTAATAGAAACTGAAATTCATGCATGATAGATTAGAGGTTCAGAAAAAACTATTTTAATTATATTGTTGAAGCCTTACTAGGGTGATAGCCACGAAAGTACTAAGGCATTGATAAGAACATATTAAGTTTCAGAAAATTTAATTTGATTTTCAAATTTTTAATTCCTCAAATAAACCATATGCCCCTTTCTGGTGTTAACGTCCTAAACGACATGGTCGTTATTAATAAACAACTAAAATATGCAAAAATCTATAACCATATTTGATGTCATAAAGTAACAAATTTAATAACAACTATATAAACTAGTGAAGGTGTCATAGAATCGCAGAGTTCCTTTAGTGCAATCATGAGAGTCATGAGCACGTCCGTGTCTGAAGTATGAGCATCTCTGGCATCAATTGTTGTGTCAGGATAGAAGTGCATGAAGACTTCTCGTAGTGAACCCATCTGGTTGGCGTAGTTGACGAACAACGAGCAGAACTCCTGAACCTCCTTTAGCGTTATCATTTCGGGGTCAGATATGTCGACCCTCAACATCGTGATTATCTTGATGCGTTTGGTCACATTACCGTACCGAGTTATTGTCTCTACGTTGTTGAGATTGCCAGGAGCCTGAAAAAGTACTAAGACCCGGGGGTTTAGCTGCGCTATCTTCTCGTGAATATTCGGTAGTTGTTCGTGGAGAGGCTGTCCTCTCATAAAAATGTCGTGAATTGTCAATTTTCCATTGATAAAAACGTTTTCCAGATTGTCGCCGTCAATAAGTTGATCACAGATTACATTGTACTCATTCATTTGGCTTAAACGCTTGGCATCTCTACCATTGTTCACGTAATTTAACTTGTCAGGGAGGTGGGTGGCGATCTTTTTATTCCCCTTTTTCACCCTCCATTTTGGTAGTATAAGTGGATACACAAAAGGTTGTTTTTCTCCACTCTCTTTTCTAGATCTTTAAAGTTGATCTCTTCTCGCAGGCTGGCAGTTCCAATAGTGACTGGATAATTGATGCGGGCTTCCATGATGGCGTCCCAAAATCTTCCTCGTAACCCGTGGGGACGCAGCTGGTCGACTTGTGAATTGTTGATTTTGACGCAGGCTGTGGTGCATTCTACGTCCAGGGCCATGCATCGCCCTGGTGATAGTAGAAGCACCAGCTCCTCCTTTGTAAACATTTACAGTGAGGCACCATTTCATCATGCCTAAGATGTCCTTGTCTTTTGATTCTCCTAGAATCCGCCCTTGGATGGCAAGATCTTCTGTGAACTCTTCCGGGGGGTGCTCGATTGTTAGTATCTGTTCCTCCTCTGTTATTAACCACTGTGGGGTCGGCTTTGGCGGTGACAGAGGCCCTCCAAATTTCTCGATGTTGACTCTCTTGATGAGATCCCGGATGATCAGGGATAATTGTACTACGGAGGTGTTGAGCAGCTCCTCTTCTCGGTAAAATTGCTCCGGGGTTTTTACGACTTGTTCCAGTATGGTAATAGGTATGATATTGTCGTCCTTTTTTACTTTTCTTGCTATCTCTATAAATTCATTGTAGCCATACTCGGGGTAACTGAGTCTTTCTAGATTGAAAAATATTTCGGACTTGTCCTCGACGTTATTTATCTTCAACGCCTCTCTGAATCAGGTGGTGGATCCAGGCAGACGCTCGATCATGCATTGCGTGCACAGTGGGCCATCATGTAGACTGAATATCGCGAACTTTGTGTCGGCTGTCACACCCCCCATAAACTTTTTAAGTGTGTCAGAGAAAATGTTTTGCCAGTCACGCTACACGCCCCCACCAGTCGGGCATAATACTTTTCGTAGCGTTCCATGGGCCTTTTCGACTGCCTGGGCAACGACGGAGGTGCGCATCTGTGGAACAACCAGTTCTTGACCTTCCACACAAGTGGGCAGACCGTGATCTCNACGCTCGATCATGCATTGCGTGCACAGTGGGCCATCATGTAGACTGAATATCGCGAACTTTGTGTCACACCCCCCATAAACTTTTTAAGTGTGTCAGAGAAAATGTTTTGCCAGTCACGCTACACGCCCCCACCAGTCGGGCATAATACTTTTCGTAGCGTTCCATGGGCCTTTTCGACTGCCTGGGCAACGACGGAGGTGCGCATCTGTGGAACAACCAGTTCTTGACCTTCCACACAAGTGGGCAGACCGTGATCTCATGTGGTGACATCTTGGTAAGAGCAATCCTGGTGTTCGCGTCCATAGGTAATGCAAGAGTAGGTGTCTTAGTTAAAAAGATTGCCAGGACCTATATGGCTCATCTCGCGAAGATGTTGGGTATGTTGCACTCTGAAGAGAGCCACTCCTTATAATTTTTACAGTCTTGCGTCTCATATGACAGGAGTATTTCATGTAATATTCTTTTGACTGAACAGTGGTATTGCGATGATGGGCTTCTAATTTCCAAGATGGGCCACTCAGTTTCCAAATTCTGATCTGCTTTTAGGCTTTGCCATATTTCATTTATCTCCTTGAGGATGGCTGCACTTTGAGCAAAGGCAAAGCTGGCGCGTAGGTCGGTGGCTTTAGTGAGCACGGGCGTATTCAGATTGATGAGCTCTAGTGTCTGAGCTTGGATGGCAGCATCGATGATAAGTTTTTGATCCATTGCGAGTGGGTGGGTTGGAATATGTTTGCAAAGGAGCAAGTCAGTTTAGATTATTTTGGTGACAGACAGAACATTGGTGTGGTACATTGACACGGGCCTGTATGATTTAAGGAAATGATGAAGAAGTTTTCCATCCGGAAGTGGAGGCTCTCTACTTGTTTGGGGATCTCGTCCTCGAATTCGGCACGGAGCACTATCATGAGGCATATCTTCTCCAATTTGGCTAAATGGTAGGCAATTTCGATGTTCTCCATGATGTTTGGTGTAGTGACCTCGTGAACTCTTAAGAAGTAAATTATCAGTAGATTGGGGAAGTCGATATTGACACAATCAAACTTCTGAATACCTCTCCAGTTATTGATGAATTGACAGAGGTTGGTTAGGGTAAAATCTTTGTCGAACAAGGTGTGAACAGTACTTCTCCAGTAATGTCAGCCTAGACCTTCGGACATTTTACTGTCATAAAGAATGAGTGCATTAACTGGAGGTCTTCTCTCTGCATTCATTACAAACAGAACTATATCGATCGAGCTGCTCAGTGTTTTGTGGTTGTAGTTCCACCTAATCTTGTTTTGTGTCTCTTTGGATATGTTATCTGTTACAAAGTGTGTAGCGCGCCTTGTTGAGTTGAAATATGGATGTATGGTCTCGCCACCAATCTTTGACATTTTCTTTCTTCTTTCTTTGACCTTATGTGAACAAATGGTGGAGGTGGCAGAAGTCGAATCAAAAGAGGTCGAGGGGGCTATTGAGTCACTTATAGGGGTGAACTACTTTTCCATTGTTAAGGGTGTACTTGTTGTGATCCAGAACCTTTTTAACTTTTGCAAAAATACGCAAAAAACCTTGTCACCACGCTTGTGTGGCTCGCCATAAAGTTTTCAGTTGAAATTCCTTTTCTGCCAGATGACGGACTGGCCCGTACTGTGGCATATGGTCAGGTGCATCCGATGCAATTCGTGTACCAATCGCGCTACATATTTGTCTATGCTGACGTCATGACATTTTGGGAACATCATCGACAGAGGCGTCAGTGCCTCCCTTCCAAACATAGCATGGAACAGGCTCACTCTGGTGGTCGTATGAGCTGAGGTGTTGTAAAAATATTCAACCACTTCGACGGCATGTCGCCATTGGTTTCTCGCAGCTCATGACAAAGATACTCTCAATAATTTAATTAATGTCCAGTTAAGACGTTCCACCAGGTCGTTTGACTGAGGATGGTCGGCGGTAGTAAATTCGTGGATTATTTCCATCTCGCGGCTAAGCACTGTCATGAGATTACTTTCGAATCAGGAACCTTTATCAGACACTAGCTTCACCATAGGTTCGAACTTGAGCATCTACTCTTTCATGACTTTCTGCTATTTATTCTGTGGTGGGGTTCTTCAGCAGAATGATGTGAGTGTACTTTGTAAAATGGTCAGCCATGAACAGTATGTACTGACTGCCTTCATTGTCACGCGACAATTTCTCTAGGTCCATATGGACGATCTCATTTGGCCTTTCGGCAGGTCGGCTCTTGATGGCCACTTGCTGTTCTGGGAATTGACTGGCATTTTGCAGGAGGCATGCCTCATACTTATCAATCACATCGATTACTGCGGCTCTAATACCAATCATTACATATCTGGTGTTAAATGTCTTTTCCATTTGAATGATGCCCAGGTGGCTGCACTCATGGAAACGCCTAACTAGGTCGCGTCAGTAGTATTCGGGGACAGCCAGCCAATTGTTCCTGCTTTTAGCATTTAGGAGGCCTTGTTTGCTGACTTGCCAGTTGTATTTCTGGAAATATCTATCGGTTAATGGATCCATTGGAAACAGAGTATCTGCTAGTCTACGTAAGATTTCAGACAACACCTTCTCTTGCTTCTGATTGTATATTATGTCTTCAGCGGTTATCTCCTCTCGCACTAGGGTGGGCAGGATTGCTTGGCCCTGCCAATCAGCAATGATCTTAGGTAGCGTTTCATATTCTGTGAGCAGAATGAACCCAAACTGGATTCATTCCCTGCCAGCTTCTTTAAATCGTGCTCATAACTGCGAAGGGCATTGAGGTGGAGCTTCTCAGGTTGGTGCTAGATGGTGAACAAAATATCGTTTAAGAACTCGATCCACCTGGCTACTATGTTGGACTTGTTGCCAGAGAATTTTTTAAGCCAGGCAAGAGCGCTATTATCAGTATGTATCACAAATGGATGTCCCAAAATAAAGTAGCGGAATTTCTTCCATGATGGCGAGCATCTTGCTCTTTGTGGCTCCATAATTCCTTTCTGTGGTTTGTAGTTTATGGCTAAAATACTGAATGGGGCTCTCTACTCCGTTCACTATTTGGCTAAGGACACCACTGATAGCCATGGCGCTAGTGTCACAATCCACAATGAATCAGGGGTTCTTAGAGTAGGAATTTTCATAAGTTCTCTCTTGTTCCCTCCATGTCCATTTAAACTCGACCAACTTCTTTAGTAAGTGGGAAATGCTTTTGGTCTTTTTCACCAAATCGAGAATAAACATTCCATGGTAGTTTACAAAGCCCATTAGCCTTGGGATATCCTTTTGGCTTTTTGGCATTTCTATCCTATCAAGAAAATCCTTTGCATTAGTCATAATCGAGATCTTGCTGGGTTCAATTATGCGTCCCAAAAAGGTAACTTTGCTCTGAGCCAGAGCAAACTTGTTGCCGTTGACTTGTAGTAAAGCATTCTGGAGTAGTTCAAGGCTGCGTTTTAGTTTATCCAGGTGTTCTGAGAAGGTGTTACTAGCGACCAATATGTCGTCAATATATGCTGAGATACCCAGCTCCAAAACGTTAGTGTTATTCTTCAATACCATTGTCACATACCTCTGAAAGGTCGCCAGAGCATTGCACAAGCCAAAGGCCATGTATCGCCACTCATAGAGACTGTAGGGATTGATAAAGGCGGTCTTCTGGATGTCAGATTCTTTCATAGGGACCTGCCAGTAGGCCTTACACAGGTCAAGGCATGAGAAGAACTTGTATTTACTTGTGTTGTACAGAAGGTCCTCTATCCTCGGAGAGGGTAGGCGTCTTTGATTGTAATGTCGTTTAACTTACAAAAGTCAATGCACAAGCAATACTTTTCCCCTTGCTTAATAAAGGCCATGGGCGCCATGTAAGGGCTGTTGCTTCCTTGAATAATGCCACTCTCCAAGAAGTTGCTTAGAACTTTCTCATAGGCATCTCGTAAGCTTTCTGGAACTCGCCGCACTGGTAGTCAAATTGGTTTTCATCTCAATCAAATGTTCCTCTCCTATGGCCTGGCCCACCCTTATGGCTCCATAGTTGAAGATTTCAGTCTTCCATTTGAGCAGTGATATCAGCACTTGACGCTCTTCCTTGCTAAGGTGCCAATGCGATTCAGTAGTTACTGATGGAATTTTAACATAGGTTCAGTTAATTGGAAGAAGATTTCCTCCTCAGGAACTGTTACTAACTGAGTGTCCTTGTGGTCGTTTATTTTTTGTTTCTGAAATCAATTACGCAGGCATTGCATTCAAGAAAGTTGTTTCCCAAAATAACATCGTAAGGTAGAGTATGATCAGACGTATCCACCACTACCAGGTTGACCTGAAACAATTCATTGTTGATTTTCATATCCACGTCACTCACTTTTACTCTGAGGGAGATCTTGTTCCCAGACGCATCAATCAAACTTGTAGCAGATGGATCCAATACATCTCGGCTCATGCATAATGCTGAGCAACACATGTCGCTAATAATCGAGGCAGCATTTACTAGACTTCCATTGATAACAACGGGAATGACGTTGTTTCACATTAGGTGGGTGATGACCAGGATCTCCTGCGCTCATTTGTTAGGAGACGGCTCTCCCTCTAGTTTAAAGGCTCAGTTGTAGCCAAAGCATTGCTGCCAAGGTCGGCAGTTACATTGTCAATTAAAAATCCATTGCTGTCCACAAGGATCTGGATCACGGAGGTGCATGCAGTTTTTAAGTGGTCTTTTTTCCGCAACAAAAACACCCGATTGAGGACAGGTCGAAATCCCTTTTGCCATGAGCTCAGGAAAGACCTTCCTTGGCAGTAGGCTTGCTAAGGCCAGTGGTGGTTTTAAGTTCGGCGACGTCTTGATCAATTCGATTTGTACTATGCATTAAATAGACAACACTGATTGCCTTTCATATAATTGTGTGGAGGTCATCCTCCGGATCACCCTTTAGTTCCAAATGGGAGCTATGGATATAAGTAAAGAGGTCATGCTGAGAGTAATCAGGAGATAAATTACTTAAGTGGAAGAGTCTCTCTACTTGAGTTATGTAGTTTCTGACATTGTCACCCTTTTTAAAAGACATGTCACATAAAAGGGTTTTATACTGAGGTTTTATGTGAGGCGCCTTGTAATGATCCTCGAAGTATCCTACTAGCAACTGATAATTAGATTTCGTTTCTTTGTCAAGCATCATGTACTAGTTGTAAGCCAGTCCATGAAGGTATAGCGGAAATTGAGATACAGCATCATCTTGTGTTTTGCAATATTGTTTCATGGTCAACTCAAATAGAAAGAACCATTCTTCGAACGTCTGTGAGACAGCGTTGATCTGACCAGTGAATTTTGGTAGAGCAGAATGCTTATTGAAATAATTGGGGCCTCTGTGAGGCGCTATGGGGAGAACTGAGCTGGTGAAGTATGGCCGGCCACGGGTCGCAGACCCCATAGGTGCACCAAAAGAAGGGCTTCCATCAGCAATGTGCTCAGAAGCAAACGGTACAACAGTGGTACTCAAGGGAACTAAAGAAATTTGTTGCATTCCCATAGGCTGAACAGGTATAGGTGTCACTAGAGTAGACAAAGTTGATACCTGAAAGACGGGAGACTGAGTTAATATCGGTTCACAGTTTACACTTGTAGTAGGTTGTGAAGTAGATCTCAGAGGGGTAGAACTGTCTGAGTTAGCGGATAGGTGCTGCTCTTGATGGGCATACAGCATGCGAGCAAACTAACGGGTTAGTTGCTCAGCAAAATCATCTAGTACAGCACGTGTAATGTAGTCTTTACAATTAGGAGGAGGGGTTGGCTCCTTAGCCTGCATAAGCTGACTAACCTGAAGTTGCAGCAACATAATTGATTCCAACAATTTCTGTTCCAATCTTTGAAACTCAATGTGCTGGGTGTTGAGTTCAGCTTGTAGAGCTTTGATACGCCTCTCACCTTCCATTTGCAAGGCGACTTGCTGAGATAACGAATCTTGTAAAAGCTCGATCTCGATTGTCTGGTGATCGAACCAAGGAGTGGGGTTCACTGATGAAGTTGACGGACGAGCTGGAATTGGCGGACCATTATGAGTGTTTAGTATTTGATGGTTGTTCACAGGAGAAACCCGAGTCAGAGAAGTGGGAAGGGATAAATTAACTAAAGATCCAATGGTGCAAGGAGTAGCATTCAGGCTACCAATGCTTGCACAGGGGACTCCCACGGAGGGGGACCCAAAAGGAGAACAACAAATAACAGTATGACTAGAATCCATTTCGTAACAAGAACAAGTAACAAGAATATAACTCTTCTTAGAAAAATAGAAAACTATCTTGACAGTTGGGAGCACTGTCAACAGATCAACAGCGTAGATAACAGAACAGCAACAACATAATCGTGGCCTAGGTATGGTAATAGTTCCAACATGCACAAGAACAGAGACAACAGAACTGATAGCTCGGGGGAAATCCATCCCAGCCAAACCAATCACACCAAAACAAACAAATCAAGAGAGTTATGTGACACCCTCATAGCGCATACAGGTTCCGTGACTGGAGTACATCTCCTAACATCACTTCGACTGTAGGTAGCATCAGAACCGTTCAGGATCAAGTCAGGGTCACCATGTAGAATTGCTGGCTAGGGACTACAGCAGCATTACCAAGGAACTAATTGACTCTGCAGAAGGTTACAAAAGAGGCCTTAATAGAGCAGCCAAGATTCTAGCGAAATAACAATAATAGATCTAACAAACATCAGTAATTCATCCATTGTAACTTGTAACTTTAGAGAGAAAACATCCAAGATGACCAATTCAATTCATACAGCTTACAGCCGAAGTGCTACATGAGGGGAAGGCAGCTCGTGATTTGAGTGTGCAGTGCTATCCTAATTGTCTCATCATTTAATTTCTATCTCAATTCAAATGTAACAGTCTCGAAGTGGTTCTTATTTCTCAGCTCACTATTAAATAGCACATAATTGCTGTGCATTCACGTTAACCAGCAGTATAGTATCATCACAGTGTATTAATGTTATAGCTGCATGTAGAAAACGAACGAGGATCTTATCTTTCCTATACCTAGCCGTAACTTAATATGGTCCACGATTTGGACTGTTAACTGTCCAAAAGCCACGCGTTGAATTGTTTCACAGTTAACAGGACTCCTAAATTGTTGCCGTGACTTAAGCAATCATTATTATAAAAATGATACGATTAAGAAAAACAGTAAATAATGAAAAGAGTTGAACATGTTGAGGTGAGGTAAACTCTAATGGCCAATATATTTAAAAATTATAGCGGTATTTGCATATACATGTAATTTAATTGCACAAATAAATTTTAATATGTCACCTATCCAATATATAAAATTGAAATTCAATATAAAGAAAGTATTATTACTATTATTACAAAGAATAATGTGAAAAGATTAAACAATTTTGCTGCTACCAAACTTTGAAAATAATTAAGACGTCAAGATTTGTGCAATAAAAAATTCTGACCCGCAAAATGCTTTTTAAAATAGAATATCATGCTCTTACCGACCAAAATTGGCTGGTGAGCAGGCCAAGTCTGTGTGCAACTCTGCCTTTGCAGGTTCAATTACTTTTTTTTAAAATAAACCGGTCTTTCAAAAAATGGCAAAAATCTGGGTATTATATGCATATATTATTTGAAATCTTCATGATTTGACTTTTTTGCACGTAAAATGTATAGGTTCCTCACCCTAAAAAAGTGAAAGGTCGGTCGGTTGGGTCAAACCGGTTCCAACTCTGATCTTGAGGGTGGGTGATCTTTAAATCGATGCGCAACATTAAAAAATATTGCAAAACACAAGCACATATTTTTTCTTAATAATCAAATAGGGAAATATGCTTTCAATTCGATCTTATAATTTCCACAAACTACTGAACAATACCTGACACTAAAATAGAACACAATATTTTTATATAATGTGATAGTTTCTGTTAAATACTTGCTTCTTTGCACACAACCTGAAAGATAAACCGTACAGTTTAATTTCCTCTGGAAATACCAATAGATACATTTGGTTCGTCTGCGTTTTGCAGCACACATAGGAATTTGAAAAATAATCATATTGTTTGATCTTGTCCGATTTCAGGTAATGTTTTATAATCAAACCTTTTTATGCTAATTTTTTAATGCTATTATTGAACTGGTTAAGAACTCTTCCATAATACTTAAAACTTGAATAAACAATATGCAAAAATGAAAGCAAGTTAATATTACATGTAGTCCAGAAATCGATTAAAATCCAAACAGAATATACAGTACATGCTAAAGTTCTAAATCTCAATGGCAGTTTGGTTTTTGTAAACTAGTTGCCCATTTTCTGAAGTTATGTTTTGTTGCAAAAAGTGTTGTATAATTAAATTTATTATAAATACACAAACATTTCTTGTTTTCTCCATATTGCTCATATGGCTGTTGCAAATTCCGATTTTCCTCAATATTTCACTTGATTTTTTACTATCCATTAGCAAATTCGAATCTTTCATTCTTCGTAGATATAATTAAGGCATTTGTTTACTATTGTGCCTTATAGGATAGCTAATATTTTAAGTTGAGCCTATTTTGGTCAATGTTTGGTAAACCCAAGTATTTCTCCAGTTTTGCAAGATTACTTTACCTTCATTCAAAGTGATCATAGTGCATAGAGATTCATTGAAGTAACCGGATTAGAATTTTTTCTTGAGATTGTACTAAGTAATTAATGTTAACAGACCCTTTACTCTAAGAAGAAATGGCATCCTTCAATATTTTATTTCTCTAAACGTCACATAGATACGAATTATTCCGGATCCGCGTCAATTTCATAAAAGGCTTCCTTAATTATGATTGAAAAATCTTCCATATTGCAATGCCTAGTTTGATGAACCCGACTCCTGACTTCCCCCTCCCCAAAAACGAAATGACATGGACTTATAGATAGATTAATTGACTTACTTAAATGATGGTGATCTTTTCTAATAGGTGCAAGTAAAATTTGCCATTTGGATATCATAGGGCGATCATAACTTTATGTTGTGCATCACAATAATAATAACGCTTACAAACATTAAAACATAGTCCCACTTATTTCTGTATTAAACCGAAGGGGATTGATTAGTATTATCATGAGGTAGAATTACTTAATCACTTTTAGTTCCAATAATTCAGACACTTTGTCTATTTTCAGGATAATCAATCAAGTTCCTATCAGGAAATTATTTTTAAAGTACATTGAGAACATGACATGAGCTTAACAAGATTGTCAACTACTATATTAGAAGGTGTGACGATTTGAAAGTTCCCCATTATTTCTCAAATTTTGGTACAATTGTGCAGAATTACAATCTATCATGAATGTTTGCTGTAATCTAATTAATCTTAAGTGGGAATCTAATTAATCTTTTACAGAGAAAAATCTAGTTAGTGAGCAAGCTGAGTGTTCAAATGGTGGGTGAACATTTACGAAAATGTTAAAATATTGAAAATGTAAACTCAAAAATGCATCTCCTCGTATTATTTTTTAATATTTTTTTAATGTTAGCAGAATTTTTAAGAATGATCAAAATCAATTTTGAGAACCTGACGAAGAACTTCCCACCATGTCTCCAGCAATTGAAAGACTACGCGATTGCATTCAAACGGCATATTATAATGCCTCTATCCTGTTTAAGTATCAATGAGACAATGTTTTGGTTGCGTGTTAAATGCACGATTTAATCCGGCAGACAAAAAGAAAAAGTTGACATTCAACAAATTCGAGATTTCCTCTGGTGAAAAAGTTAGTGTCAGATTATGTCGGGATGATTAAATTGCTTTTAAAATAGCAGATGTAGGTATATACATTTTAATAACGTGGCAAACTAAAATAATGGCAAAATAAATTACTTAAAATATTACAAGTTATTATTATATGCTGCAGAAATTAGGTTAACTAAGTTTAAGCACGCATTAAATTGTGAGTTATAAACTGCTACCGCAATTAGTACTAGAGAGCTCCGAAAAAGTCACAATATAAAATATTTCATAAATTTACACGAAATAATTGAAGAATTTTTACTAACAAACCAAAAAGCAATTTGGTAATTAAATGCGGAATGAAGTCGAAATTGGATTGCATTTACATAACTATTTCAATAATCTTCTAAAATGACACATTCTACAGTAATGAGTTTTCACTTCCTTCTTGTAAAATTCTCATAATTAAGAAAAAATTCAATTTTGATGATTTTACAGAGACAGGGAGAATCTTTGGATATGAGCACAGTGTAACTATTATGTAATTTTCATCAGGAGCGGTTTTGGCTCCCTCTTTTAAAAACCGTCTAAACATTATATGAAATATCAGAATTTTTATGTGAGTTTTGTCATAAAAATATAATTTTTTAATGTTTTTCATACAATAGAAATCATATTTTTCTAATAATTTTTTGCTCTACCACCAATAAATGACGTCTTAAAAAGACTAGCTTTCATGTATATAAATATAAGCCTTAAAGTTTTTGTGAAGAACCTCATAAATCATTGAAATTTTGCAAAATATGATTAGCTTTTGTATAACTTGCAAATATGTTACTGTTCGAAATTTTCTAGGAGCGCGCCTGAATTATTAATACAGTGGTTTTACGAGGAGAATACATATATTACGTTTGAAAGGAATCCACACATATTTTCGTATCTCCATCTAGCGATCATATATTGTAGTGTATTAACACAAATTAGCAATAAAACATTTGCATTTACAATCGCAATGTTTGTCTTATCATTGCAATGCATTTTGGGTCAAAGTTTGTTTATGTTTATGACGATTCCTCTTCTGAATCTGAAGATGAACTCGAATTATTCCCGTCATTGCCTGAAAATAAGCATGAATCTCGCAAAATTGATTCAAATGTGATCAAAATCGATTTTAAAAATTTGCAACAACATTGCCATATCAGTTCATCGATACCAAATAAATGTGAAACGTGTTGTTCAATAGCTATGAATGTGATTCTAACAGAGAGACAGTGGATCTGCAAATACTGTGGAACTAAAAATTCATTGAAATCATCAGATTTTCAAAACCCTGCAGATGACATCACGTATTATGTTGACAAATTCGAAAATCGCAAAGAAATTGCTCAAAGGGATTCTAAGTTGAACTCTAATGACAACAGTCTGATTTGCTTCTGTATTGATATTTCTTCTTCAATGAATCGCATAATAGACCTCTCTCGGAGTACTGTTACTCGGATAAACGCTTTAAAGGTGGGATTTATCTTTTTATTATCCCATTGTAAAGGATACTTACTATTTTTTAAGACAATTTCGAAATACTTAGTTTGCTAAATCATTGAATCTGTTTTATTTTCATGAAAAGGACAAAACAATGTCAGGTTTGGGCTGAGCTCCGAATGTATCTTACGAAATTTGGCAAAATGCTTTGCTTCACTGATAAGAAAAAAGTATGACAAATTAGAACTCTGTTTTAGTTTTTCCAAAGAAGATTAGGTTCCAGAAATGACATGGAAACGAGGGGAGAGGGAGAAGGCTGGGGAAAATTAGCCCCTCCAAAACCCAGACTGGCTCTACCAAAAATTATGAACCTTAAAATGAACCTAGAAAATTTTTTTTCACCTCCTCATTTATAATTCCTGGCTACGTGTCTGATTAGAAATCACATAGTTTGTCGCTATTGATATTTAGAAATCGATAGTCAGCATTCCATTTAGGTACCACGTAACAAAGTAAGGAAGATCTCACCGATCTAGAAAAAAGAAAAGACAGGTAGTGCTAACTCTAAAACTTAGTCTATAACATTTACTGAGGAGGGTTGTCAATGGATAGGAAACACAGTCGCAACGTCCACTATTTGTAAAATAAAATGGAATTTTGTAAATAGCCAAGTTGATTTCATTTGATTTGAAATATTTGACACATAAAATAATTTAATTTTCCAATTAACTCGAAATAGTCTATTTGCATGTTCAATCTCACAGAATGATTATTCTGCAACATTGAAATATTTTATAATTTCGATGCAAAAAACTTTATAGTTTAGGAGGCTGTTCTGCAGCAAGTTGATTATCTTCTTGAAAATAAGCCAAATGTAAGGATATCGTTAATTACGTTTGACACAAAGGTGTTCTACCATAGCCCAATTAGCAACTCTTTTATTAGCAACATTGCTTCCAAATTAAACTATTCAGGAGAAAGGCGTTTAATTGATAAAGAACTCTACGATGATAAGGAAAAAATTATACGAATTGGGAAAAATCTTTCTTTACCTCCAGCAGTGAAAAGATCACACCAAGGAATTAAAAGAACAATTAATAATATATTTGCATTTGGGCAAACTGCTTTAGGACCAGCTCTTCTTCTTGGAGTGTCATCTTGTTCAAAGTTCTCAGGATCAAAGATTATATTATGCACAGATGGCATCGCAAACATAGGAATGGGCAGCATAGAAAATCCCGCTGGTGAATCTGTAAGGTAAAGATCAATATATAGCCTACTTCAGCTAATGTGATGCTGATTAAGTCTTACAAATATTTTGAAATTATATCTACCTAATTGCATGAAACCGAAAATTATTATTTAAATTTTCTATTTTGACATAGTCAGCAAGTTTTTTATTTTATTGCCTAATGATATAAAATCCAAAACATTTATCATAGTTTACATTGCATAAATTTGAGAAAAAGAACATCAATGCAATTCCTGCAATGGTTTATGTCAATAGTTTGTTTCAGAATTAACTCATACAATCACACAATTTCCACATTGCTATAGCTAATTATATATCATATTTACACTTATGGAATCGCATAAAGCAGTTTTCGAAACGAAATGACTCATTACACGAAAAATTTCTTACTACGAAATATATTTTCGTACGCCATCGCACGACAGAAATATTTCGTAGCAAGAAATATTTCGTGTAATGAAGTTTTTAAAATTGTTCATATTGATTTTAGTCCAAATGGATTCTACGAATATGTTGGTTTGTATGCTAAAGATAACGGCGTTTCAGTATCCCTACTAACAGTTGGAGAAAAAAGCGGAATTCCACATCTTGGTGGTGTTGTGGCAGCCACTAATGGAACGGTGAAAGTAGTTGATCCAATTGATCTTGGCGGTGAATTTCGCAAAATTATTGATGATAGATTAATTGCAATAAACATGAAATTGACGTTATTTCTACCAAAGCAGTTCTATATTCGCAATTATGGATGTCTTAAAAACAAATCAAATAGTGTCCAGACTTTCAACATTGGCAATATTGCACAAAATCAGGAATATGGGATAGAATTCGGCATTAAAGAAGAAGTTGATCGTAATTCAATTGGATCAGAAGTTGATTTTCAGTTAGTTTTAAATTATTCAGATCGAGGCGGCAGCAGGATATGTAGAGTCTTCGAGAAACGTCTGATGACAACTAAAACCAGAGAGATTGCTGAAGAGCACAGTGATTTAGAAGTAATCGCTGTAAATGCAATGCAGCAAGCTTCCAGAATCCAGGTTTTTGGACAGTTACACTTAGCCAGATCTCGGCTATTTGGTCAAGAACGATTTTTCAATAGACAAGAACGTTGGCATTCAACAGAAGTTAGCAATACTTTATCCTTCGCCAAGCAACATGTAAAGCAGTATTTGAGTGAATTAACTGTTACAAAGGAAAGTCAAAGAAACCCTGAAGTTCAATCTGATGAATCAGCGGCTAAAATGTATCGAACTTTAATATTCAATAAGACAATGCTTTGAAAAATAGTGATAAAACTTCAAATCATTTGTATATTTGATTATATAATTTTTCCATTGTAAATATTTTAAATTCATGTTCATAAACACCCAAAAACTATTGAATCATCTAAATTTTTAGAAGACCTTGTGTGAATATTTCAATTACTTCTGCAGCGCTGCCAATGCCATCATACATGTTTACTCAGCTACGCAGGTGAGTGCAAGTAACCAAAACAAAATAAATTGATAACAATTTATTAAGGAACAACGTAACATAATTATGACATAGCCCACCATTATTTTAGAATTCAACTTTGTTAACTGACAGAATACGACCAAATATGGGGAACGCTGACACAAATGTAAGGGTTTATCCAAATCACCCTGATGATAAAGATGGGACTGATCAAGAAAGTAATAGTTAATTTAAGTGGTTTAGTATATTGGATCCATTTTAAGAGAACACACCATGAATACAAACTGTCATATGCAAAACCCAGCATTTTAATACAATAGGCAAACAATACAGTTTTAGATCCGTATTAGACATTCAAAAATCCGAAGTAAGACATCACAGATGCGAATGAGATACTTAAAGATCCGAAAGATATATTCAAATATCCGAGATATTTTTTCGATAATCTGTTGAAAATATCGAATCGCAGTTAGTTAAACAATTGATTGTCGCACAGATATTATATTTGATATACATTTACTATAGTATTGCGAGGTATGGTAAGTATTCATAAAATGGATATTCCATTTTCAAAATTTCATTCTGCTTTAATGCCAAAGTCTTAAGTAGAGTTCCAAAAATTTATCTTTATATTTTGAATGCTTTATTATTTCTTTGTATATCCTAATAATTGGCGCAGTTCTTTATGCAGCATTACATTTTACTTTAATATTTTCCAAATATACAATATGAAATTAGGTCGGAGTGCAAGACATTTTTACAGGTATCTGTCTGTTAAAACTCTTTGAACATGCCTAGAAAATTGTGAAATCATGCTAAAATCGTTGTAGCAGAAATTAATAAAACATATTCTTACTACGTGAATTCGTGCTTCACAAATGTATTCATATTACAGAGAAAAAACCATTTTAGCAAGGATTTATACCTTTGCCATTTTTGGAAAATTACGACAACTTATTTGATTAAAATATTAGCAAGTACATTGATATAGATCTATCCGTTATTTTCGTGTACTTCTCCCATCGGAGAAAACAAGAAAATTGGCAGCAACTAACTGTATTTGACAATTCGCCTGCATAACGAAATTCTAATTTGGATCTTTGAATGTCTAAGTACGGATCCTTGATGGGTAAAAACTTTAGTCAACATTGGACTCACAATATAAATATGCAATCAGAACTACACTTTAAAGCCTGAACAGCAATCAATGTAAATATGTTGAGATAACATTTGAAATCCAAGTTAAATCTTTACAATCTTAAGAGTGTTCAATTGATTGATATTGAAAACAGCATTCTAAAATTTCACATCATAATATACCTTGTTCTCAGACTTTTTTTAAGTGATTTGTTTTCTAAATAAAGATAGGTCATTAAGAAGTTATTGAAGGAGCTTGATATTGAACTAAAAGTTATATGTGAACACCATAAAGAACATAAAAAAGCAGTATCCTCTCTAAAACGCTCAAATGCATTACGTATTTCTAACATAGAGTGTGGGACATCTTTAAATGTTCTTATTCAAAGATCCCTTTAAAAAAATAATTAAAAATTTAGTGTCTCAAGTCATGAAATTTTATAATTTGTTTTGCAAGCTAAGATATTCTCAACCTGAAAATGTAATTAGTAACAGTATGGTGACATCGTCAGCTCCGCTAGTGGTAGACTAACACCGATTTCCTTTAGAGGAATTATACTGTAAGTATTGTTATTTATTATAGTATAAAGCAGAAACTGAATTTTATTATTATAAAACAAGAACTCATAGCTCTTTTAATAAATATAAAAGTGGTTAAAATTTTTGAATTAAAAATACAGTTGCAAGAAGCACAACTCGTTTTTTTTAAAGCAACAAACCGTTTTCTACATTATCAAACACTTTTATCCAAGTCTATTACAAAATTTGCAAATTGTTGGTGATTGCGGCCTCATAAATTTTGAAAATGTGTACAACATTGCATTGCAGTAGCTGAGGTACTTGAAAACTTAAAAATTGTTTGATGAAAATTCGGATTTCGTGAAATTCATTCAAATTTATTATCATAATTTAGGCTCGTTATAATCATGATTTCTAAGTCTCATGCGGTTATTAGCTAACCTCAAATATTTTTTTCCACAGATAGACTACCCAAGCCCTACTAAGCATATCGCAGTTAAAAGTCAGAAATCAAGGCTCCCAACAAGTTAGAATTTTAAGACGTAATATAAAGTTGAGATAGTTTTCCATTGTGTGGTTGTTATGTGCCCATGAACTATTTTTTAATTTATCATCATTAACTAAGAAAATTTATTCTTAAACTGGAAGGTGTCCGTTTAAAGGGAAAATAGTTGTTCTAAAATTTAAAAGTTTTTTCAAGCTTTTTAGGAAATTTGGAAATCGTGAGCCATGGACACATCTAGTAATATTTCCAAGCATTGAATTTGTATTATAATTGTAAGGTGTAAAATTCTTGATAAGTTTAAGCAATGTCAATATAGCAGAAATGGAACAGCTAATTTCCGACAGGGGCCCACACTTTACCCGCCTGCAGCTGTTTGCAAATTTCAAAAAACGCTATTAAATTTACCGGCCGTTTACCTGCCAAAATATAAAAAAAATATTTCTTGTTTTATCTGATAATTAAGGAATGTTTTGCTTAGTTTGGGAAGAAATCCTATGAAAATTTTAATATTCTGAAAATTTTAATTTTTCAGCAGGCTACAGTACTGCAATTAGAATAATTAAATTTATTTCTTTACAAAATTAATTTGTATAATTGGCAGATGTAAATAACTACCAAACCAATATGTGCAAATCTGAATTGTAATTTTAAGTTCATTCTCAAATTAATATTCCTAAGAACTGGTATTGTCTCTACCATAACATATTTTAGCTTTACAGAATTTATTAATTAATATTTCATTATTTTACTATTACATGTAGACATGTATCTCAGCAACTATATTAAAGCATTTGATGATAGTATATGCGAGCTGAGAAGTAGACGTATTTTTAATATCACTAATACAAAAAGTGAAATTTAATAACAGGCACTGGTTAAAGACAATGTCACATCTGTCACCACCAAAGTCACTAGACGAGTTCCAGGGTCTGCCACTGGCCAAGGTATTTTTCCTAAATACTGTTCAGTATTATTTAATGCGACAGAGGTTGCACATTACTTATATAAAGGGAGAATAGGCAAAATTCATAGGGCTTCTTGTATTTCCTTAAAGCTCGAGTCCCGACTTAGGAGTCCCAACCCTTACGACATTAGGCCGATTCTGCAATGTATTTAACAATGGATACTGAAGTATGCGGGCAATCTGATGCAATTAAATCCTAAAGATTACATTGACGAACGCAATGATTTATTACTATAGTACGCTATGATTATTATTGAATATGAAAGTGTCATTTTCATATTGAATAAGGTAAAAATGATTTGATATAAATATTGTCAATTACAAACTACTAATTTAACTCAATAGCGTCAAAAACAAATTTCCAATCAGTTACCATATGCATCTGATTTACATAAATGTAAGTTACATAGACCGGATAAGACTCCAGGAGAGCATGGCACATTCTTAGGGGTATTATTTGATTTACTAATAATTGCTTGCTGATAGGCTTGATTCAAAGTAATAAAACTTGAAAAAGTCTCGTGCAAAAGTTTTAGCCATTCGCAGAACCAATAGTTCAATAGTAGTTTATTTCAGTTCTGCTGAACATAATCAAAACCTGAAACATTTTACGTAAAGCCCAGGTCATGTGCTTCCTTGCATAGGTTATTGCATGTTTTTGAATAAAGTGAATGCATATTGAGAGTAACGTTTTTAAGTAACAATTTGTTTACAGCCGTGCAGAAGTTTTAGTCATTTTCACAACATCAACATACACGTTAGTAAAAACTGTTTCAAAATAAGAATAGTTTGTTATAATAACAAAATAGCAACAAAAAATACATATATCTAACTAAGAGTTTGAGTTAGTTCATGGAATGACTTCCTTGACCGGCACAACTTCAGCCACTCTTTTCGGCAAAGATTCGAAAAGGTTCACTATTGTAGCATCCGGAATAAGTGTCCATTCTTCTTGTGCGACTGCCCAACGTTCGTTCCTGTTTCTCGGATGCCTTTCCGGAACTTTTTGTTTGAGAACATCCTATAAATTCTCAATAATGTTGAGATCGGGTTCTCAACGTATGAAATGTTGGGTCCCCCAAGTAACTGAGTACGAAACGTGAAGTATGCGCCTGTGCACCGGCCTGCTGTGGCACAAGCCCAAGTTGAAGGATATTTTGCAATGAATTATCCAAAATACGACAATATTCGGTCGAATTTACGTTTCCATGGCATCTCTTTAGGACACGTACGCCATCTGCTCGTATACCCTCCAAACCATCTGAGAACTAGGAAATTTCGTAGTTTTGCTCGAGTATTTTCCATGGAATCGTGTTCATGGAGGTCTACGGACGTATTTCCTAAATCGCTCGCCTACAGAAAACAAGCACTCATCTGTGAAGATATGCTTGTCCAATTTCCAAAACGCCACATGTAACTGTTTTTGCAATATGTTAATCTTTTTCTTTTATGTGCCAAAGTGGGAAGTGGTTTTTTTGGCTGCTATTGTAGTGTCTGCTGATGTAACAGTGACTAAATCAGTCACTGAGCGGACTTGTGCTGCAGTTAAAGTGGGCTTTTTCTTTGATTCTCGAACAATTATTCGTTTTTTTGGGTGTCAGAATAAGAGGACGACCCGTTCGGGGAAAGTCCTCAACTGGCAATCCACTTAGGTGCTTTTTAACGATATGGCGAACTGCTGTTGGAGAAACAGACAGTTGGTTGGCAATTTTAAACCTATTCTGACCGGGACGAAATAAATCAAGAACTTCATGACGTTTCTCAGGTGTAATACGACCCATAGCTTCATAAACTGGTTGCTTCTGTTTAATTTGGCATAGAAAGAGCAAAAACCTGTCAAATATTGACAAACATATTCAAACACATCCACATTAGAAAAGTAACTAAAACTTATGCACGACTGTTTACTGGTTGTTAACACAAAAGTTGACTATCTGCGGATGCAGTAATCTTCTATATTTTCTCAGTAGACATCATTTTGCATTGTAATGGCTATTTAATTTGAATTTGGTCGAATAATTGAAATTGGTAACGTGGAGGATTAATAAAGTTGTTATAAAACTATTGAAGTAAAAGTGACAAACTTTTGCATGAGACTGTAAGAAAAACAGTTTATCCTTAAAACACAATGAGCAATCCAAAAAATTGCTTCCACGAACGTCAGCAATAAATCTCTACCAGTAAAATTAATTTCATTAAAATGGCTCTCAAATTCGTTTCTATAGTGGCTACTGTACTTTTGACTTAAAGCTTTTGTCTTATTCATTTAATCAGAATTTATTGTTAAAATCAAATTCTGGGTTGTGCTGATCAATATTTGGAGATACTTGGAATGGACATTCATTATATTTGCATTTAGCTAATCATCAAAAATAAAGTGACAATATAAACCTAATATTAAAACATCGACTGCATATTTGAAATCTGCATATAAAATTTACTTGTCTGCAAGGTTATCGACTCCATTGAAAACGAATTTGAGAGCTTTTTTAATGAAATTTATTTTAATTGTAAAAGATCTATTGCAGACTTTTTTGTGGATGCAATTTTTTGCAACTGCCCTTTGTATTTTTAAATGACAGACTGTTTTTCTTATATTCCTACATTTTTAAATTCTATTATTTTGAATCAAGACTATCAGCAAGCAATTATTCGTAAATTGAATAATGCCTCTAAGAATGTGTCACACTGACATATATGTGAATCACATGTAACTGATTGCAACTTAGCTTTTTGACGCTATTAAGTTATATTAGCAGTTTGTAATTGGAGATGATAGATGTGACATTTTATTAATTTCACTTTTGTATTAGTGATATTTAAAATACACCTACTTCTCAGCTCGCATATAGTATCATCAAACGCTTTAATATAGTTGCTGAAATACGTGGGTACATGTAATAGTAGAATAATGAAATATTAATAAATTCTGTCGAACAAAATAAGTTATGGTAGAGAAAGAATTCCAGTTCTTAGGAATATTAATTTGGGAATGAATTTAAAATTACAATTCATATTTGCACATATTGGTTTGGTAGCTATTAACATACCTGCCAATTATACAATTATATAATCACTGATCAATTGGCGTTTCTTTCACAGATGCTTTCATTGAGCATGTGCTAGTTGAATTAAAACAAATAGTTGAGACACTTATTAAGATAGCTACGGTCGAAAATAGCTTTTTAGCTATTATAAACTGCAAAGTGCCACTCGAGACAGTTAGTTAATAACGTTAAATGGATTAAATCAGTTCGACACTACAACATAAAGGTAAAAGAAAATTTTCCTGGCCACTAATAACAATTTGGATGTTGCAGCATTAAATCTTAATCTAAATGCTTCCAAAGTTCCGTATTAAGCAATAGATAATTTCTAGTATTAGGAATAACTTTTGATGTGAAGCTAAACTTTGAATTTCATATTAATGTAGTAGTTCGAAAAATAGCTATAGGTATAAGAAATATGTCAATGATAATAATAAAATTCCGGATTTCTGTAACAATTTCATTGCAATGAGTTCCCTAAATTATGCAAATATATTATTTGCACATACAACTTCTCACGTACATAAACAACAAAATCTCAAAACATTTTTCTTTAATAGGAAAGCACACATGATTAGTAATAGCCTTTCTACACACATTGGGTTGATTACTTAATACGAAATATGACAGAAATATTGTTTTAAATATTTTTGGTTTAGTGTAAATACCAGCGGAGAGCAGCAGAAAATTTTTTTTGCTCTACTCAAGCAAAAATTGCTATTTTTGAGTCAGTACAAAATAACAGGCCGAGTTTCTGATTGATTTCTGAAATTCATACTAACAGTTTGGAAGTTTGTTATAATATATTCCCAAAAAATCCTAATATAAAATTTTCAAAGCCAATGAATTTTAGTGTGGAAAAAGAAATCAGTAGGAGTTTTACCGATTTGAAATTCAAAAAAATATAACCAAACCAAACCAAACCCAAAAAATTATCTTCAAATATCTCCAGAAAATTGATATGCTAATATTTCAATTGGCATATGGCATAACCACATGTTGGCTTGACCTTTTGCTTGTTATGGACACGATTTAGAATTCTGCGAGTATGCCCACAAATTGTAACACGTTTCTTCTGGTAAAACATAATTTTTTTAATGAAAATATTTGTAATATATTTCATTGATTATGCAAAAATGCTTTAAACATTTTCCTATTTTAAAAAATGCCCAACACATCATACCTAACTGTAATTTAATTAAGTTGTAATTTTGGTTCTAGCACAGCTCATATACCTAATTTACGTTCGTTTCTTAATAAATTCCAAAAATATTTTACATAGGACTCTGAAATTGAGGATATCATTTGGAACGACCTGAAGTGTTCAGATGACAACAATAATTAATTTTCTTCAATGTTGGATCTTATATTATGAAAATAATTTTTTTCAATTTCACATTAAAATAGTCATAATTATTATTATAATCAGTTTCCTAAACAAAAACTTCAAATATAACATCATGAGCCTCTCTATTGAAGAAAAACGGATTCCCAAATAGCAAGCATTATCGGATAACCAATGGTCCATTAATGGGATCAATGGCCAATAATGACCATTCATTTGCCAACCATAACCAACAAAAGAAAAAGTCTTAAAAATCTTAAAATTCCACAATTTTACAAAGGAATCATTATATTATTGTATATAATATGTGCATTGCACTAAAGTTTAATTTATCAGTTTCTTTTAGACCATTGATGGTCCGACAATAGCCCATTAATGGCATTACTAAATCGATCTGGCATCTAACAAACAAATTCTAATTATAATGATTTACAATTTTGCCTGATCAAATTTAATACATAAAAAATGAAATAACTTACCCTTCCGTAATTGATAACACAATCTAATATGCCATCTCTTGTTTTTATGAGCACTGTATAATGAATTCAATGGTTTGCAACAAGGTGTTCAATCATTAGGATAATATGTTACACACACTACCAACTGTGATCTTAACTCAAGCAATTTATTCCAAGTTACGAATTTTAACTTATAACATAATATATAATATTGGACAACATCAGTGGACTGCTTGTAGGAAAATGTGGCACTTGTGACAACTGATGCCACCAGTGGCCCTTTGATGGGCCATTGGCGGCAACAGTGACAACCTTAGTAATCAATAATCAATGAACAGATGCTTGCAAATAAAACTCAATTCATTATTTTGATTCCTAGATCCTTTTAATGTAAAAATAGGAATTGCGAAAAGCTTTCTTTAAATTTTTAATTTGTAAAAAATTATTTTACATCTGTTAAGTGAATTTTCAAAATAATTTATTCATGCATATTTGAACGTCTTGAAATTAACTATAATATAAAAAATTACGATTGAGATCAAGAGATTTTTCACGATTGAAAAAGGTACTATTGCAAAATTGTACATAATTTGAAAATTTGAAATTTCTCTTAAATTTGGCAGATTTATATGTTTATTCTTATCATTTATAAACAAGACATTCTTTCATCTTTCTATTAATTGTTTGCATTGAATATGCTTGACCAGATATTAAAGATGTCCTTCTGCCCTTTGTTGAGCTTGTGAATGGTCAAACAGCAATGTTTGAATTGCTTTGAGAAATAAGGTTGTTGATGTATATCTAAAGTAATGCTTGGCCATCAAAACCTACTGTTTGCCACCAATGAGCCATTGTTGGCCCATGAATGGGGCATGGTCGGGAATACATCACTGGCCAATTAATTCCCCAGTGGTCATTTGCCATCAATGGAGCATTGTTGGTCCATTAATGGCTTGCTGTTTGGATTTTCGTGTTTTAACTGGAATCTTCACATGAAAAATCGATTAAGAATTATGCTTGATAAAGTCTAGCTAATGTATTTTAAATTTTTCAATTCATATCATTGTTGCCACAATTAGAATCAAAAGTTTGTGAAATTTACATTGTTAAAATATTTCTGTGGGTATGGGCATGCCCAAGTAGCCTGCTTGAAATGAAAACCTTCCACGGCCAGCCTGATTACAATTGAAATTTGTAATGTAAGTTAAGGAAAATATAAAATCGATATTATGTTGTTTTGAATATTAAGGGTTTAGCAAAAAACTTAATTTTGCTTTGATTGATTCCTATTTGTTGACATAAGTTCAGACACAGTTATTAATGAAAAGATGTAAAATTTTTACTGAATTAATATATTCTCCATATTTTGTGAAGATTTATAAGCAAGCATTGCAGATAACGGAAATATATGACTTTGATATTGTTTCAAACCGTTATAAAGTTATTTGATTTTCTCCAACAATATATTTTCGTCAACGCCACTGTGCGTTAATTCACATTTTTATTGCGCAATCGTGACACACTATTGTTTATAAACTGTTAATGTGATATTTGCTAGAACAATAATTATGCATTCTGGATCAAAATTTGTCTATGTTTATGACAATTCGTCTTCTGAATCTGATGATGAAGATGTAACAAAAGTAGAGAAAAATGAATCTCACGAAAGGTCCCGCAAAATAGATACCAATGCGATTAAAATAGATTTTAAGAATTTAGAATCACATAGTTATATTTGTCATTCACAACCCATTGTCTGCAATAGCTGTCCAGCCATAGCAACTTTGGAAAATGATTTTGATAATGATCTTTCGTCCCAACACAAATGGACATGTAAATACTGTGGAGCAGGTAATTCAGATGAAATGACTACCAGCGTTAGCATTGAAAACGATACAAGCTACTTTATACAAGAAAATACAAATTTTAGCGGAACATGCCCCACACAGTCAAATTCCGAAATTGACATTAATGATACTACATTAATATGCTTCTGTATTGATACTTCTGTATCTATGGGCCATGACATTTATCCGGGATTATGGGATTCATCATCGCTTACACGTTTGAATGCATTAAAGGTAATTTTTTATTGTCTACTGCAATATTTTTCTATCGCTGACTAGGTGGCAGAAAATGATCTTTTAATGCAAAAATTGGGTTAATCATACTTTAGGACAAATTTTTATGTTTATTAGAATATTTAATGAAAGATTTGAGTGGTATCTGAAAAATATCATTTTTAGTTTTAAATTCATGTCCATTCTCTGAATTCGAAGCTATTAGTTATATAAGATACAAATATAATTTCTCGTGTTCTCCCATCACAAATATAAATACATATGCAAGAACAAATGCAAAGTGAGATTTGAAAAAGATAGAACGCTTTTTTTATTAATTCATCCTTATTTTTTGAGAAATTCTTGATCAAATTATTAAAAATATTGCGTTGGTCTCTAAATTTAATCCAATTTTAATATACTGGTTCATTGGAATCCTAAAAGACCGTCATTTATCGAAAAAGAGCATGATTTAAAGGTAAATGCCACTATCTGCAACTATTGCACAAATTGATAATTACAAAAATATTTAAGCTTGCATATTCAAATCGAACATGCTCGGAACGCGTGAGAAGGAGCTTTTAAGATTGCTATTTACACCTATTCTTAAAAATTATATTTAGTCTGCTGTATTACAACAAATTGATTATCTGCAGGAATATAAGCCTAACGCTAAAATTTCACTGATAACATTTGGATCAACAGTATCACATCACGATTCAATAAGTTCTGAAATTTTGATTAATGACATTTTGGTAAATGACAAGGAAGGTATTTTTAGCATTGGTAAAAACATTCCTAACGCTTTGTCTATTAAGCAGACGAGTGTAGAACTAACCAACATAGTAAAAAACTTAAAACCTGATGGATCTACGGCTTTGGGTCCTGCGCTTCTTCTGGCAGTCGCATTTTGCTCAAGTTTTCATGGTTCTAAAATTATTTTATGCACGGATGGTGAAGCCAATGTAGGACTTGGAAGTTTAAATGGAACTACCTCAAAGTCAGTGAAGTGCAGATTTTCGTACAATTATAAAATGACTTTTAACAATTATCACACACTAAACGTTAGAATTTGAATAATAGAAAGCTACATTGCATAATTTGGATAGAATATTAAATATAAAATAATGAAAATTATTCTAAGTAAGATAAAAGTTATTTTTTGAGATCATCACTCGATATCTGTAAAATAACAGAAATGCCAGCTGCTAATTGGCGGATAAAGTTGCTCAATCAGCTTGCTAAGGTCATGTGAAATTGAGTGAGAATTCGATTTGTCATCTTGGTAGCAGACCATGATTCTTATTCAACAAGTTACCGATTTGAATTGGTTATCGACTTTTTCAGGTAAATTTTAATCTAATTCTTATAACTCAGGGTACTAGTAGAGAGATTTATATTAATTTCATCAAGTGCGAGTTCCATACAACTTCCCGTGTTCTGGTGATAAATTTCATTTTTTATAGCTATCATACAAATGCCTCTAATAAGGCAAGTGTCAGGATAGGAAACAAATGTATACAATCAGTTGTTATATTGACAAAAGGCTGTTATATCTTCATAATTAATTGTCTTATTGACAGGCTTGCCGTTGTCTGTTGTGTAGACGACACAGCCTGTACATAACAAAGAAGTAAACTTGACATTGCTTCTTGGTTTTAGCTATTGCTTACTAAGAAAAAGCTAAATAAATTTTCACTAGTTCAGTTTTATACAACATATGGGCATCTCACTGTTTGCAAAGGTTATTAGTAGGTATTTTTTAGTTGCAAAAAATAAAAATCTTGCTTAGATGGAAGAAAATGATAATGTATTTTAACATTTATTTTATTGGACTTGATAAATTTTTCATAGAGATCATTGTTTTTTTCAAATAACAAAAATTGCTGCATATCTAGCAAAAATGATAACTTCATAGATAATACAGGGTAATACAAAAAACGACTGCACTAAAATTATTTAGTCACTACATTTGAATATATTGTTAGAAATCAATTAACTACAGAAATATTTTGCTTAAGCAATTGTAGGCATCATGCTAAATATTCACGAACACTGTGTCATTCAGGTAGGATTTACAGAACGTGTTCCAAATTTTTATCACTTAGATCCATACATTTCTTCAAGCGTATGGTAAGGTTAGCATCCTATTCTTGAGGTAACCTCAGAGAAGAAAATCTGGAGAGTCTTGCGACTGACTAGACGCTTCCCAAAGTGCTCTTTCAGCCAATCACGAGGTAAATGAAAGTATGGGAGCTAGCACCATCCTCCTGGAACCAAAGGTGGCTCATCAAAGAAGGGTAGAGTAATCCTAACTCCTTCCAAAGTCTTTTTTAGGACTTCAACGTAGCACTCTCTTCAGAACCATGCTCTTAAAAAATAATGTCCAATTATTCCACGTTGTGAAATCAGTGCACTAACAGTAGATTTGGCGGAGCATAGGGACTCTGAGCAACCACAGTGGGCATTAACCTTTCTTTCTACAAGAAAGTGAGCATCATCTGATGTGCAAAGATTTCTAAAAAATTATTGATTCACTTCCATTTTCTTCAGCATTTTCTTTGCTTTATCCTTTCTCTTCTTCTAATTAGCCGAAGTTAGCTTTTGCTTTGTGTGTATACGGTAGGGGCACTTCTTCAAATCCTTCACATTCACTCTTTTGCAAGTTAATAGCTCAAATTAAAACACTGGCTGTGATGCTGAAGTAATTGTTTAGGCCTTTGCTCTATGCAGGTTGGAATGGTTAGAAGATTTCTTGTTAAACTTTTAGACAGTACCAAATTCTCAAACTTTCTGACTCGGTCATGGATGCCTGATTTTTAAAGAAATCTATTCATTTCAAAAATGTATAAAATTCCTTTGAAATTTTCTTGTACAAGCCACACTTATGATAATTTTTCACGTAGAAGATTTGGCACTGTGGCTCCCAATTCTGTTTGGTTCTCTTAGGGGTTGTTTCAGCTGACTTATCCTAAAATACTTCCTTAATTAGTATGAAATTATTATCAGGATGACTCAAAGACATACGTAGAGCAGGTTATTTGAATCACCCAACCGCGAAAATTGAACAAAATTTATTCAATATAATATCTTTCTTACTTGCATTCATTTTTTGATTATATTTTAAATTTTCCAAATTCGGTCCTACGTTATTGTCCTTAATAAGAAATCTAACTAAATGAAAGCAGTTGAGGTGGCTATAAGTAATTTCGTTATAAGATATCCTAAGAATCAAATACATTTGAATGCAATGTCTCATGACTATCTGTGTTTATTGTAGTTATGTTGAAGATAGAGACCTGTGGGATCATTAGTCCATTTCTCAATTTCAGTCCCAAGTGCGTTCATGTGAGATTTAGTCCTATTTCTATTGATGTCAAACCCGTATGTTTATTTTTGGTCCTGTAATTATATTAAATGTGCTAAAATTAGTTGTTATTGTTCAAATTGAATACTGAATGGAGACATTGCAGTCATATTATAGCTTAGCAAATTTAATAAACTTACAAATATAGTACAATATGAAAGCAAATTAAACGCGGGCTCTGTTTTTTTGCTGTTGTGTTGTTTGGAAAAACTAACACAATGGCAAGACTGCCACGGTCCTTACGAATTGAAGAGTATCAAAAATTCTGGAGGCACAGACCAAATCATTCAATGACCAAAGATATATTTGATAATATCTTCCCACAACCTGGAACAGGGCTTTATCCATTAAAAGAGTGGTTTCCAAAATGTGGTAAATGTCTTTTTAATCGAGATGCCTTGACGGATCATGAACTGACACCTAGCGAAGTGGCTTACTGGAACTTCCATGATGTCTAAAATCATATCCACACCAAAGATACGAAGTGAAAGCTGGAAGCATAACAAATGAATAAATTACAAGGCTACTCTTGTTGAGAAATCTTTATTCGAGTTCCATTAAGAGAAATGGAAGTAGAAGGCACAAAAATAGCTTTCTCCAAAACACCAAAGGATCAAGGCAGTATACAGGTTTGATATTGTTCTAATTGTGCAGAAGATTCGAGGAAGATGTGATTTTTAAAGAGTTTGTAGAATTTCTATAGAGTTTATGGAGGCTTATGAATATAGTTTTATAAAATAAAAGTTTGTCTTTGTGTTATAGGTTTTTACTTCATATTTAAAAATGTATCATAGGCCTATACTAAATATATATTCCATATTATCGTTGCTTCAGTATTAATAATATAGAGTTGACCCACTTAATCCAATATTTTTGTAATCATTGCAACTACTAGGTGTTATCTGGGCAGTAATTACTAACTTTGGTTGTTATTCTTTGTTGATATTGGACAAAATTATTATGCTTGATAGTGTCTCTTTTGTTTAATTCAAATTTAGTTCTGCCATGCTTAACAAACATTGTAAACAAAGTTCAGAACAAGAGGTGAAATACGAATTGCTAAATGTTTAGCAGGTACTTCCAGTAAATTATAGATTAATATTAATTTGTAATTTCTAATTACTTTCAAATTTATTTTCTTTGAGAGTGGTTTTGTTTTCCCTACTCTGGTAACTTACCTTTTTTGCTCCACAATTTTACCCGATAGTTACTTAAGTAATTTTTATTTCCTTTATTACTGATACATATGATTGAATGGGCCTTGAGTGTGCTAGTGGGGTTACACTTGGTAAAGAGGCACGACTCTCGTCACCAAAAGCAAGCTGCAGGCCAACTTGATTTATTGTCATTATGTGGATAGTCAAATAGATAAGATAATGATTTTGTCATTCATTCACAACATGTATTATAATTTCATAAGCATGTTATTAAATTCACTTTCCTTGCCCTTAGACTTCTTATATTATATTTTTATATGTGAGGTGAACAGTGAACAAATTCATTTTGACAATTACTGAGATAGATAATGTACAGAGAAAGCGCTGGTTAAAGGCGCTGTCATCTTCTCTGAAGTTGTATACCTTTGACAAAGAGGAATTGTTTTTTTTGGCTCGGCCAAAAGGCCTAAATAGAGTATTAATAGTTATATTTGTTTCTAAACAGTAAGTTTTGTAGGGATTACCTTCTTAGGCAAATGACCGAGATCGGGCATAGGCTTATTGGCATTGTGCAGACTTAGTGGAAAATGATTTTAGGAAGTATTTTAGAAGTCACAGAAAAGGAATAGCCACAAGCAATTACTAGTGACTAGTTTCAGCAGGATTGAGTTACACCTGACACATAACAACTTGGTTGAAGACATGATTTCATCAACAGCTTATTTAACATAGTCGAATTTTGTTTTTATATCCACTAGATCTATGGTTTTGTAAAAGAAGAAGTCTTATACACAGCAAGATTTAACAATGCTTATTTTAACAAATGAAGTTTGAAAAGTAATTTCGTTGTTTGATAATACACTGCAGAATGTGATGGTACTAAATTTTATTATTGGTGTATATAGGAGTTGGAACCGGAAGAAAATTTTAAAGCCAAGGTTGTTAGTTGGCCGGTAACAGCTGGAACCAGCCTTTAATTTTTAGTTGCATTGAATTTTTAAACTACACAAGTACATTTTATATATATATATATATATACATATATATATATATATATATATATATATATATATTTCAAACTATTATAATTACACTTCTAACAACATAGAATTGCGATATTTTCTATATTTCAATTCTTTAGATAACTTTAAATACTTTCTAATTTCAGTGAACTGAAGCTGTGAACGTCTTACTTTATTTAGTTAGTTTATTTTTGTAAGATATTTAAAATATATAAAATTAAGAGAAGTATTATCAATCATTATGGTTTAAATTGCTGTGGAGTGTAGCATCACTTAACATTGAATAAAAAATAAGTAAGAAATAAACATATTTAAAGTTAAAGCCAAACATATTTACTCCTCTTTTAGTATGTGTCAAACTTCTCAAATATCAATTGCGGTAGAACAGAAAATCTTTAAAACTTTTAGTGTTCCTTCCTAATTAGAAAATACAAGCGTTTTATTATGAAGTTTCTTAAATTTTCCACTTCTAGTAATATTATTACTACTTAGTTCCGTAAGCAACTAAAACAAAATTTCACAATCAAAAACAGGTAACTCAATTTATAGACATTATTTATGAGATTCCAAAGAAATAAATTTCAGTATTATTCCAATTAAAATACTGTAGCCTACTGAAGCAATAAAAAATTTTTCTCAAATTAAACAAAATATTCTCTAATTTTCAGATAATACAATGAATATGTTTTAGATTTTGGCCGGAAAACCGCCGGTAATTTTACCGTTCTTGCTTAAATTTTCCAAGCGGCTGCAGGCCGGTTCCATCTCTGGTTTAGGCATAAGTGCATTAGGTTTGGTGGTGTTAAGGTAGAATATTATATTTTTGATTGAGTACTTGTATTTTCAATGAAATTATTTTTGCCCTATTTCTACTTCACTGACTTCAGCTCAGTTGATTTCTACGACTATGTTGGTCAATATGCAAAAGATAATGGGGTCTCAATATCACTACTCACAATTGGGGCTTATTGCAAAATTTCTCAACTTGGTAGTGTTGTTGCAGCTACTAATGGAAGTGTAAAAGTTGTTGATCCCATTGACCTTGGGGATGAATTTCGTGAGATCATTGATGATAGGCTTATTGCAATTAATATGAAAGCAACATTGGTTCTACCCAAACAATTTTACATTCGTAACTATGGATTTCTTAAGAACAAGTCCAATAATTATCAAACCTTCGAAATAGGAAACGTAACCCAAAACAAGGAATATGGAATAGAGTTTGGAATAAAGAGTTTGATAGATAGAAATTCAATTGGGAAGGCCGTGCTTTTTCAGTTAATCTTGAACTATTCCGATCGTGATGGTAATAGAATATGCAGAGTCTATGGAAAGAGTTTAAAAACTACAAAAAGTAGAGAGGAGGCTGAAGAAAATGCTGATCTAGAAGTGATAACAGTGAATGCCATGCAGCAGGCAGCACGAATACAACTTCTAGGAAAGCTAAATATAGTACGATCTCGTTTACTTGCACAGGAGCGTTTTTTCGCACGTCAGGAGCAATGGCATACACTTGCCGCCAATAGAATTTTAGCTTTTGGAAACCAACATGTAAAGGACTATTTAAGTGAATTAATAGTCACAGATGAAACTCTAGAGAAACAAAGAGCAAAACAATCAGACCAAGCTGCTGCGAAGATGTTTCAAACACTTGTTTTCGATAAATCAAAGATTTAAATTACTTCTAGTGGCATTAATATTGTGTTTTTATGTAAAATCAATTTCCTCCAATATTTTGATTAATTGAATTTGTATTTGTTTTGGATTATGAAAATTAGTTATTTCATAATATTAAGTAGACTGAAATGGATTTTATATTTAAATATGGTGAAAAGCCAAAACTTAAATATTATCTGTTTAAAAACTTAAATCAACTAATTACAATATTTACTAACACAATAAAATATGTGTTGACACACTAAAAGCATTTGAAGCATAAAAAATTGCAATTATGGTAATTTTTTTATGTATTTAGCCGGTAAAACCTGTAAAAATTTTTATGGTTTAGTAATTTTTGCACTCCGCAAATATTATTGACTAACACAAGTTGCTCATGGTTTAAATAAGTTGTAGAAAGATGCGTGTTACACAAAACAGTTTCTCCAGTTTGAAAGATGAAACATCATCTGATATTCTGTTTTGCAAGTTTTATTAAGGGCCAACCATGCCCTTCAAAACTTCTTTATCATAAGCCAATCACTGCGTCATATGCAAATTCATTAAGTATGGGTATTCTGAATGCAAATATTCACTAAACTTTGTAATCATAAAATTTGTTTTCGTCAAATGTACTGCAAAGGGGTACCCTAAAAATTGTCTCCATAATTATGCATTTTATATAAAATATTTCAAGAAAATCGAATTCAGGATAAAAAATTTAGCATATTAATAAATTTTTTCAAAAATTTACTCTATGGTTTAAGAATTATCACCACTCAAATTTTGCTAAAATTTAAAATTACATTGATTGGATTTACATCAAAATTAGTAATTAGATTTTTACAAATGTCCACTCTTAATATTTCCTTCAAGTATGAATAAATTCGTACACAAAACATTAAATATTCCAAATTTTTGGCATTGAATTTAATTTTTTCAATATGAAAACTATATTTTTTATTGAAAAATTAAATAGAAAATTGAATTCAACTTGCAAAAAATGAGCCTAGTGCTAAACATCAAAGTTATGCTATAAAATTGCGAAACTAATTTGTTCAGCTCACTGTCCGGATATTTATTGCCAGCATTGTATGTAATCAGTTTGCTTTGCAGCTTGTATTAAATAAACTACTGGAGGTTCCTAATTTAATACTGATTTAGTTGTTTTTCCATACAATTTATGTTTGTCTATTGCTTTGTTTTGTTTTAGTTAAAATGATTATTGGACTAAAAGCTGCAGACAATTTATAGAAATGGTATATATTGACCAGATTGAGAAGATTTTTCTGTAGAACTACATGGGTAAGACAATTTTGAGAAGGTGCTTTTCTGTTGGCCCTTCGTTGTTTAAAAAATAACTGCCTACTTCCTTCTTGGTATTGGAAAAATAGTGTATAGAAATTAAAGTAGATGATAAGTAAAAATGAGGGTAATTTTGACATGATACGTTATTTATTTTTATACTCTTCAACAACCACAATAATTAATTTGCAAGTATGAATGTATTTATGTTTTTCAGAATCTGTTAGAGCTTCACTATAATATGCTCATCCCATTGTTAAAGTACAAAAGAAATCAACGTCAGACTATATAAACGCTGAAAGATCCAACAAGTTCGGTTGAGTTCTCATTGGAAAATTGACAATGTCACTTGTTTTCGTGTGTTGTGGCCTCTGAAAATGAGAACAACATGAAGCCTTTCTTGGATGGTACCAAAGAATGCAATCATACTCTTCGAAATGCACTGTAGTTGTTGAATATGAGAATATTATTACAAAAACCGGATTTCTCATTGGAAAAAAAATCATATTTGCATATACTACAGACACAAAAGTAATTTTTAGCATGAGCAGGTCCAACCCCATAGATGCGTCCATGCAAAAGGCTTTCAATATTTCCTAACAGGCTTGGATAAAATTGTTCAAAAGTATGGGCAAATAGCTTTGTTAGTTAAAAATAACATCAGTAGAAACTTCGTTTGTCATAAATTTGAAATTTTAAATTTATGCGATGTCAAACTATTCTTAAATTTATAATTTTGCAAAAGTACAGTAAGAAAAAATTGTAAATTTAATTCCTTTGTAAAAGCAATATTTCATCTTTTAGCGTAGTAAGATTTTTTCTTAGTTCTGTTTTTAAATTTTGTAAAAGTAGCCTTTGTTTCATTGCTGAAATTAGATGCCATCTTTTTATTCAAGTGAAAAACAAAAGTTACGTGTTGTAAATAAGTTTCTTTTTAGTTGGAATTACAGAATTGTAATTGGTACAAGTACAAGTACAATAGGATTGGAGAGAACTGTCTCAAATTGCATTGTATTTTTGCTTGTTTGTACAAAGTGGATTGAAAATAGAAAGTATATTAGAATAGTTAATAATTAGCACAAAAGACAAAGGAATTACTAGAGCGCTACAGTTGAGACTTTGAAGTTCAATTGTTGTAATGAGTGTAGAAACTTGTTTTTAAGCTTAATGTTTAAATTTCTTTTCATCAAATCAAATTTAAACTGATTTTGATTTGAGGCGGTTCTTTCAAAGAGTTAGAAAGAATTGACCAGTACAATAGATGTGCTCTAAATTGTTGCCTAGCAAACAAAATCATAAATTTTGAGTCTAGAGACACTTTTATTACAGATATTTACTTTTGTAAATCTTTTCTAAAAGCTAACTAGCATCGAATTTCTTGCATTTATTTATTGCCTTTGAAATGACAATTGTAAATTTATAGTCGGAATTTAGCTAGGTCAGACCAATTTCATATAAATATTTTCCTCTAGTCTTTACAAAATATGATTCTGGAAAGTTAATAAATATAGTTGCATCACTATAGAAATTCACTTTAGTCATTCTGTTGCAGATATAGAGTAGTGTTTTTGGGGCTGAAGCTTTTTTACTAGCCGCAAGTTTTTACTTGTAGACGCAGCCGCAAATATTGAAGCCGGTCTTGTGCTTAGTTAAATATAATCGATAATGACTGAAATATTAGGCCTCTGCGAGTTGAATGTCTTAGGTTCAAATCGAATTCAAATTGGAACCCTAACTCGCGAGTTCGTTGAGCTACAAATATATTTAGATATATTTTTCTCGTTAGATATAACTAGATATAACTGTCTACCCTATATAAATGTTAGACAAAAACACATCATATTAAAACCAAGCCTAATGCCTCGCAATTTGAGATAAAATATTAATTCTTCGACATTACAGGGAAATATTATGGAAAAAATGATCTCATTCAAAATAATATCGTGTTCGTTTCAAGTAACCTCACTGCCCTACTAAACATGTGATGTATTTTAGAGCTATTCTCATTCAAAATAATATTATGTTTAGTTCATATGTAACTTCATAGCCTTACTAAGTAAATATGTATTTTACAACTTTATATTCAATTATGTGAAATAAACGTATGTACAGTTCGTATGTATTTTGATAGGGTTAATCAGTAAATATGCGTCTTACTATTTTATATTCCATGATGTAACCTGTACCAACCTACACAGAGCTTGGTTTCATAGGGCAAAAGGGGGGGATGAATTTGCCACATTATGTTGTATGCATTCTATGGCAAAATTATCGATTTCAAATGAGGTCTACTTTATGTTTTCTTGTACTTTGGAACGCCGAATTTGACAGTGAGTGTATTTTTATGTACGACTCATTCTCATTAAAGAAGAAAATTCGCATAATTGGCGGTAAATTGGCCATCTAACTATCTAAGTGATATGTTTTTATCAAACTGCTCTTTTTATTCACTTGATGATGAGTGAGTATAAAACAAAAAAAGCAGAAACTTTTTATTGATAAAAATCGGACATTTATTACAGGAATTTTTCAGGAAGGCAATAAAGTAATAAAGAAATAATTAATTAACAAGTATGTCAGCACATTTTGCCCTAACTTTCTTTAATTTTTATCATGTGTATTTATTCCTTTAACGTACGTTATTGCCCATATTTTGGCAACTAGCTACTATGGACCTTTCTGTGAAATGGTTAAATGTTAGTTATGACTTTCATTCATACGAACGACATCCTATGACGTGTACGATGAGCTGTTGTCCAAAGTCACTCTGCTTTGGAAACACTTCACAATAGAGAATAGTGTGGACTTAGTAAAACTGGAACAACTATCATTGATGTAAGTAGGAAACATCCCTCTCTTAAGCCTTCAGATGATCGACAACGACAACCAAAACATTGAAAAACGCAAAAACATAAATAAAACACAAACAAAACATGTAGCACCAACAATGATTTCAATGGTTCATCATTATGCCAATATATTATTTTTTATAATTCATTTTGGTCCATTTGTTCTTTTGGTTGCATACCCTATTAATTACATTTTAAACGATACCGTAGCTCATATTTCCAACAAAGAATGTCCATTAAATCCCGTTTTATATAAAGTCATATAGAATTCAAAATTTTTTTGCCAAATCACAAACAAAATTTATTTCTAGAAATATGGAAATTCAGAAGAAAAAGGTACTGTTATATCGGCCTGCATTTATAATACTTTAGAAGAAAGGTACTTCACACACACTTCAATGAGATCGCAATGCCGGAAGAGTGATTACCATTTCGATTTTAATTGGTTTGAAATACTTTCATCAATATACCTTGCTTCATACGATTTCTGTTTGTGTTAGCTGATTGATCATTTAAGTACAGCATTTGTAATGTCAGAAAATTTTTATTCTGCAAAGCTGAATTTTATTGAAGCAGCTGTTTAAACAGAAATCGTTGGTTTTCACTATTTACAAAATGATAATCGCAGATATGCAGATATGTCGGTTACTTAAATTTTGTATTTATTCGAATAGGCCTACACAAATGCCATTTTTCTGCTGAATGTGGAGCAATAATTCTAATTTGTTGGATAAAATATATTGTTCAAACAAAATACGGTTTTTTGCAAAAAATAATCTTTGTCTATTGTATACTAACTACCTAATAAAAAACTTACAGATTTTAACGAACCAAGTTCATTTGATTTGGAGCAATGATGCTGTAAAACATCGATTCTGCAATATTTCTTGCTGAGATGAAGTGACATTATATTATATATGAGAACTATAGGATATTATTTCAAAAAATATTTGAATATAATTAATTCTTTATAGTAACCAATAGAACAGCATTTAAATACTTAACCAAATATCACTTAAGTGTTTACACAGATTCTCAAAGAATAAACGCACTGATTTTGCTGTGAATTTAATCTAGATTGAATTTGCACAATGAAGTAAATTTATCTATCACACGTGATAATTTATTTACCCTCGAAAATTAAGTATTTAGTTAAAGGTAAGAATCTGATTTGTATTAATTAAAACAATTGTGCTAAGCAACATTAATTGCCTTATTCCATTTGCACTGTCACACGACACAGTCTTAGAGGCATAAAATCCTGCGTCCATTCGCTTAAATTTTGTTGATTCGTTCTCAATGCGAACTCTTAATTCATAAAAAAATTGTGAGTTATAGTTTTTGAAACATCAAAAGTACGTGTTAATAAAGTCAAAATTGCACTAATATTCAATCAAATCTAAACATATTTTTATTGCGGGCAAAATAATACAGAATGGAATTTAAATTTGATAAATTTCAAATATTTACTATGATATCTCCAGTAACCAATCGTCAGCTAATTAATGATGCAAATTAGTTTCTTCATTTTCTATTAAGTATCTTGTTGCTACCATTTAGAATAATTTTTCTTGTAGTGAAATCATGTAACAAGTCTTCTATTTCTATCATAAGAACTATACCACTCAATACTAACTTCCAAATAAAATAAGACTTTTTAATACATTGATTTTGCCGCTCTTCTTCTCTTGGATAATACAACAAGAAAATTACATTCTATTAAATATTTTGCTTATCTCTTTCATACTTCAACTTTTTGATATTTTTTCTCTTTAATAAGCTTTGAAATAGTAAATTTAATAATTACAACTTTGTATACTTTAAGTCTATACGTCATTCAAATCTAAGAAGTGCAGTTCACATTATATTTTAAAGCAAAATTTTAAGAAATCTAAGACTTTTAAATATTTTTTCCACAATTATTTGTTGCACCAAAAGACGTAAAACACAATTTAAATTACTTTTTGGGAAGTTTTTCCAAGCAAATTATACTATTGAAAATCCTGACACCCATTATATCGTCTGCTCTTGTAATACATGTCACACAAAACAAGGATTAAACTATTATTAGTGTAATTTAGTATATTTTCAATTTGAATAATTAATTAAATAAGTCTCTTAATGATAATAATAATAACAAAAATAATAATAATATTAACAATAGTAATAATACAGAGCAGAGGCATGCAGGTCAGGTCAGAAAGCTTAAACTAGATGAGAATAAGGGAAAAAGAAAAGCTGAACAGACGAAGCAAAAGGAAAATGAAGTGGTAGATGTAGTAGTAAAGATAGAAACAGCAGCAACAGAGACATCATTCAAGGTAAGGATGAAGAAAGAAATAGAAGACAGAAGAATGGTTGCCAGTACCAAGAGGCATTAAGAGAAGCAAGTTAGCAGTAGAGACAGCAAAGGTTAACAAAGTATTAGAAAGGATAGACGCTAAGAGTGTAACAGAGATAAACAGGATAGTGTATGCAGGCGCATGGGAGGTGCTGAAGAATGTAGGCAGGGACATGAAGAAGAAAAGACTACAAGAAGATAAGGGAGACAGAAAGCAAGCATGGGAGAGAAGAATTGAGAATAAAGTGGCAAAGATTAGGCAGCAAATGGGGAAGATCAAGACAAGTAAGGCGGTACAGGACAGGTGCAGGGTAGGTAAGGGGAAGACTATAGAAACTGCAAGATAAGAGCTTAAGCAGAGATTAGTTGCAGAAGCTGAGAAACGGAGAAAATATAGGGCAAGGGCGAAGCAGGCAAGAGACAATATGAAGTTTGAGACTCAAGAAGGAAGATTCTACAAAGAACTAGATGCAGGAGAAAAGGCTACAGCTAGAGCAGGCGAGGACACAGTAAGGTTCTGGGAGAAGATATGGGCAAGTGAGGTACTAGAGATAGAGATGGAGAAGGGCTTCAGACAAGAAGAAGAAGTAATCACAACGGCAAAGCTAAAGGAAGCTCTAAAGAAGATGAAGAATTGGAAGGAGCCAGGCAGAGATGAGGTACATGGGTATTGGCTGAAGAAGTTCCCAAGTGTTCATGAGAGACTAGCAGTAGCATTGGAGGAGTGTGTGGTGAGTGGGTGCCCAGAGTGGATGGTAGTGGAAAGGCCATTTCTGATACAGAAGGACCCAAAGAAAGGCAGTGAGGCAAGCAACTTCAGGCAAAAACCATGTCTGCCAACAACTTGGAAATTGCTAATTTCTGTGATTTCAAGTAGGTTGGCGTGTTACTTAGACCTGCACAGGTTGATACCAGAGGAGCAGAAGGGATGTAGGACAAAGACAAGAGGATGCAAAGATCAGTTGTTAATAGACGAGGCAGTAGTGGAGAATTGTAGAAGAAGGAAGACAAACTTAACAATGGCATGGATGGATAGACTACAGGAAGACATATGACAGCATATCACATAGATGGGTATTGAGGACGCTAGAGGCCAATGGAGTTTCACAATTATGGGTGGAGTTTCTAGAGAGGGAG
>CABFPE010000503.1:144108-159281 GCA_900660155.1 Hofstenia miamia
GTGTGGAGGAAACTGTAGAAGCAGAAGCACTAGGGCTAAAGGAATATGTAGACAAGCAACCTAAGGGGTCACTACTGGAGGTCACTAAGGAGTTAAGGAAGATAAGAGCTGACAGCGAAGGAAAGAAGGTATACCATAGTAGGATGGAATCAGAGAGACAAACAAGGTATAGACAGAAGGCAATGAATGGAGAATACTGGAGGAACACAGAAAAGTATGACATAGAAGAGAGCAACAAGTGGTTAATGAAAGCAGGACTTAAAAGAGAAACAGAAGCACTGATAATGGCAGCACAGGAGCAAGCAATAAGAACAAACTGGGTGAAGAAGCATATAGACAGAAGAGTAGAAGTAAGTCATAAATGTAGGATATGTAAGAAAGAGTGTGAGACAGTAGATCATCTGATAGCAGGATGTGAGAAGTTGGCGCAGAATGAGTATAAGTTCAGGCATGACAAGGTAGGAAAAATGGTACATTGGAGCTTGAGCAGGCAGCATGGGTTAGAAGCAGGAGACAAGTGGTATGAGCACAAGCCACAGGGCGTCATAGAAAATGAGAAGGTTAAGATACTGTGGGACTTCAACATACAGACGAGCAAAGTGATAGAAGCACGGAGGCCAGACATAGTAGTGGTAGACAAAGAGAAAAGATTAGGAACAGTGATTGACATAGCAGTACCAAAGGACAGAAATGTAGAAAGCAAGGAGAAAGAGAAGATAGACAAGTACAGAGAGTTAGCAAAGGAAATAGAAAGGCTGTGGAAGATAAAGAAAGTTGACGTAGTCCCAGTAGTTGTAGGAGCACTAGGAGCAGTGAGTAAGAAGCATGAGAGATACTTGGAGGAGTTGGGAGTACCAAAGTGGGGAGGAGCAGTAGCACAGAAGGCAGCATTGTTAGGAACAGCTAGAGTCCTGAGGAAATCTCTTAGACTCCCTAGGAACTGGTGGGTTCCTCGAGCTGAGAGGGATACCAGCATGAAAATGTGAGAAGAAATGAAATAATAGTAATGATAATAAAAATAACAATAATCATAATAATACGACATTGTTGCAACAATATAATAATAAGTTAATAAATGTTTTTCAAATAATACATACTTAGATAATCATCTAGCAATAATTTTTGGAAAATTATAACACCTAAAACAAACTACACTTCATATGCTTCAGTATAGAAAAAGGTGTAGATCTTCTATCATCCATCAAAAAAACTGTGAATGAATATGGCGCACAGTCTTTGTTCAATATATAATGAGAAATTTACAATTGATTTCCATCTGCAATTGTTGAAACGTCTGTGAAAACATAACTTAAATGAATGTCAATTAAGATTTACTAAACCATTGAAAGATTTCTATTTGAAGAAATTTGTGTACTGAAGTAAATTATAGAATTCAATTCAACAGTAAAATAGGAGAAAATTAGGCATATTTTTGTACATGTGAATTATTACTAGAAAGCTTAAATGTTAAAATTCTAATTTGCAAAACTAGAACGCTATATAGCATTTCAGAATATGGACTTACTGATTTTTTTAATTTTAGTACAAAATTTGTTTAAATTTCAACTGTTTTTTCGTTTAGATCTAATAATATTTGCAAAATGTGGATTCCAATAAAACAGGATTTGCAATGTGACTTTTATTTATTATCTCATTTGTAAGAGTTATTCAGACCTTGAAATTGAAGGTAGAAATGCATTTTATTGTGTTAATGTTTTACATAATTTGTGTAGCAATGTATATCTCCCGACGTAAGCGCAACTTTTTCTGTTATCTTCTTGCAGGCTATATTTTATAAAGTAAATCTTAGGAATGTACCTGAAAGCATAATAAAGATATTTGAAGTTCATCACAGAATGAGTATTTAAGCAATAAATAGTCCTCATATTCACTTCCACGAGCATAAATAGAGCTTCATTAAGCAAAAAATATTTTGTAAATATATTAACTTAGGTATTTAACTGAAGAAATTGTAAGCAATATTTGTGAAAAAATTGAAAAACTGCTAAATAAATATAAAATTATGCTCAGTTAATTTGTGTAAATAATGCTTTGTAATATTTATTTAATGCCTTTATTCTTTTCGGAATGATGTTCATAATTGTTTTGGTTGTTTTGTCTTCAATGCTAACAGATTTGCATCGCTGTCAAGATTACCCACGCTTAGAAAAGCCTCTTGACATTATCTCCATGATTGAACATAAAGCCTCAATAAAAATAACACGGAATGAACTTACACAAATTCAAAATAACAGCAACATTGCAATTTCAGCAAACAGGTAAACTATCACAATTTAGAATATTTCAAATACAAAGTATTGATTGTTAACTTTAAATTTAGTTTTGCTACACTAAAAAAGGTTAGTGAATGGAAATGCAGCGTTTGCGTTGCTGCAGGTGAAGTCATTTCGAAGCTTCTAAAAGTCTCTTCCTTGGACTCGGCTGCTGTGGATTTTATTAAAGAGACGTGTATCACTTTGAAAATTCAAAGTGAAAGGGTGTGTGATATGGTAGTTGAAGAATGGAGAGATCCATTTGTTTACTTGGTTAGCAATGGGATCATGGATCCTTCGGATGCATGCTCAGAGGTATTCCGTAACAGTATTTAAATAAAATGCTAAAACTATATTCCAATCTTGACAAGGATGAGTAACATTATGGTATTTTTAGAAATATCATATCACATATATTCGAATAATTCATGACATCTTTGATATTTTAAAAACCAGTGTAAATTATCCTTGTTTATCCAATTTAAATTGAATCAAAATAAAAAGAACTTTGCGACAGCATTAGTAACATTTGAGTTGTATTTTGCTGATGGTTTCAGAAATTGGAAATATAATTGTTTTGTAATATTCTAAACAACAGGTTTATAAATGTTGCAGGATGGGAAACTCCTAAGTGAAATAGGTTGCAATTAGTACCAGACAAAAAGAAACATAAGGTGTTTATGTAAAATCGAAATTTTAATAAAAACCAATTTCTATCATCGAAGAGTTTTCATTGAAGTAGTTATGTAAAACAACATAGTGTACAGTTCTTCGTTATTTATCAGAAGCCGACTATTTTGTAAATTGGATTCTAAGTTATCGGGCTTTATTACTGTAGTAATAATAATAATAATAATAATAATCATTAGTATTATTATTATAATTATTATTATTACTATTATTACTATTATATATTTATTCATTTATTCAGAAATATAATGACAACAGTCATAACATACGTGAATATCATATACATATATATATATATATATATATATATATATATATATATATATATATATGTATATATAACATTATTGTTGTCATGATATTTTTAAGCAAATATATAATAATTATAAAATAATAATGACTCTTGCTATTTTCAAAATTTATGCATTTGTTTATATTGAAGATATTTTTTAGAATTTGAACAGGCTGTGTAATTTTTAGATATTCACGAACGATTGCGGTGGTAGCTATGAAACTGCTGCTACATGGAATATTTCATTAAATGCTACTCGACCGCCATATAAAATCCCAAGGAATGTAAGCAAAAACTCCCCAAAACTTCGGGTGTTGCATTTCTCAGATCTGCATTTGGACGATTTATATCAGGTTAAATAATCATATATTTAAATTACATTAGAGAAATTATAATTATTAATGTCAATAGCCTAAATATTTAAAGATTATCATGGGACTTGGGGATTGTCTGACATTTCCTTTGACAAAATTGAGGGGTAGTGTTTGAATACGCCCATTTCACATTCCGTTCTATGAAAATGCTATTATTGCAATAAGTTGACTTACTCAATGGCATAAGATTTTAATTGATACTGTTGTAAGAGCAAACCAGTTATAGATTTTCAGTCAAGTAAGTACACAGTAAACTGCATCAATTTAGATTCAAAAAGAAATGAATGTCAAATTTAAAGAAATGAACTTCAAGTTAATAATCTGACTTTCAAATTGAAAACATGAAAATGTACTTCAAGTTGAAATCTGCACATATATTACGGGTTCAAATGAGATCTCACAAAGGTTCTGCATAACCGAAGTAGTTGCATAGATCTTTGAACATGATACAAATTTTCATACAAAACAAGAGAATTAATGACTCATCAATGGAGTTCTCCAATTAGCACAACCTGCATCCAACTTGCGAAATTGTTGGAGGAGACATCATCTCATCAAGTTAGTATCACTTGACTCGTGTATTCTAATCCACAATAAATATACAGTAACAATAATAATTAGAATGACTTTGGAAATCTGCAAATTCCGTGATTCGGTGTAGGTTGACATATTACTTAGAACAAAACAGGTTGATCTCAGAAGAGCAGAAAGAATGCAGGACAAAGAGTAGAGGATGTAGGGATCAGTTGTTAATAGATCAGGCAGTAATGGAGTATTGGAAGAGAAGCAGAACAAACTTAAAAATGGCAGCATATTACATAAGTGGGTACTGAGGACGTTAAAGGCCACAACAGATTCACGAAATTGGGTTGAATTCCTAGATAAAGAGAGATGAGAAAGTACCAGGCTGAGATACATGGACACGGGCTGAGATTTAAAAGGAGCATATTCCATGGAAACATATTAGCACAATTGCTGTTCATTGTTAGCTTAATTCTAATCACGGGGAGACTAAGGGAAACAGATATAGGAGATAAGTTTAAGAAGAATATTAGAGCAGTGAGTCACCTATGGTATGCAAGTTCGAGGAGGGTATTGCGAAGCAAGTGAAGATATTGCAGAAGACAAATGCAGAGTCTTGGTTAAAGTTTGTATAAGAAAGTTTACAAAATTGACAATGATGAAATAAGTGATACGAGTAGGCTATGTAGGAAAGGCTTGGAGACATTTGAACATCTGGTAGCATGGTGTGGGAATTTGGTACAACATGAGTATAATTTCATGCATGACAAGTTGGGACGAATGGTGCAATTGAGATTGAGTAGGCATCATGGGTTAGAAAAAGAAGACAAGTGTTTGAGCATAAGCCACAAATCGTGATATCAGAGGGATAAGATAATGTGGGACTTCTACATACAGTTACAGACATAGCGGTACCAATGGATAGGAATATAGAAAGCGAGAAGAAAGATAAGATAGACAAGTACACAGAGTTGGCTGGGTAAATGGAGCGATTGTGGAATTTGAAGAAAGTCGAAGTGAGTAAGAAGCATTACATATACTTGGGAAGTTAGGAGGAGGGGCAGTATTACAGAAGGCAGCTCTATTAGGACAGCTAGAGTTTCGAAGAAAGCTCTCAGACTCCTTGGGAAATGCTGAGTTCCCCAAGCTAAGAGTCACACCAGCATGAAGCTGTGAAAAAGAATGAGATAATAATAGAAAAAAATGTATTACATATGAAGATTACATAAGCAGACAAATAGTTCTTGTTAGTATTCCTTCTATGTTCAGATTTGAATTAATCAAAGAACATTTTCTTAAATCTCTTAGAGAAACCATTTATCGTATAATATTGGTGGATCTTCACTTTCCTTGTTTTTATCCTTCTGAATGATACATTTGGTGTATTTCCAGGATCAACTATAGAGATGAGGTCATAAACATTTACTCTAGTTACTTTGTCTGCAATGAGGTTAAAATAGTAAAAAATATCACATAGATTTAGTAATAAGCTAATTGATAATATATTTCTTCTAATTACCCGATTCAAAAATTGAGCTCTTTATCTGAAAACTATTTTGCTCAACGAATCTGAGGAGATTTTAGTATATTTAGATCCGCTTTAATACTAAAATATGTTGTTCTTGAAATAATAAATGTCTTGTATCGATTAATTTTTACTCATTGATTAATGCTTTTTGAAATATATCTTGTGAGGTAAAGAAAAAGCCCGTTGCAGCGAGCAATTTTAGATTCAATATGATTAGGCCATGAAGGCTTTCTATTTATATTAATACAAATACAAAGATCTTTGATAGTTTCAGAATATTTGAGATCTACACTATTTAATTTAAATGTAAATAGGTAGTTCACAAAACTTTTGATTTCAGAAATCCACGTGTTAAATTTCATTTTATTCATTGCCTTTCAAATACTAGCAATGTCAGCATCAAGTGCGATTGAAGACTTATTAAAATGGACGTACAACATTAAGGATAAAGTTAAACAGTGAGTGAAAATGCCATCAATACATGTTAAAAATATTCCAGAAGTGCTTAAGATAATATATTAAGCACACCTTGAAATAATATAGTTCCAAATTGATCCTTGAGGGACTCCGCTTAACACAAATAATGTATTTGACATGCAAGAGTTTCCACAGACTATTTGACTTCATCAACTTAGATATTAGCATAGCATTTTTAAGAAATTGCCTCGATTTCAAGTTTATTTTACGCTTAGTGATGAGTAAATAATGCGGGACTCTGTTCATGCATTTTTGAAATCGAAGTAGGAACAATAAAGAGGTATATTTAATAGTTGAGATATACTAGAATATACGGAGTGAAATCCATGTTGATTTGATGATGTTTTATTGATGATGATAAGTTTTTTTGAGATACTATCCAAGCGACACCTTTTTTAACTTAAGTCGTATAAAATCTTTTCGATCAGGTCAATAGATAAATCAGTGACGTTGAACTTTTTATGGTAAAAATACGGTTGTAGTGTAGATTTGGCACCAAAAGACCTAACAAAAATATCGTTAAGAAGTTCAGCAGTACTACAAGACACTTAACGTCTCTTCATTGATGAGATTTACTTCCATTTATTTCTTTTAATAAGGAAAAAATTGATTTGTTGAAAGAGAGCAACTGAATGAATTTAAATAAACTACTTTGTCTATTTCATTAACTTCCAAGAGATTGCATGAGACAGTTATAAATTTTTCCATAGGTGAGAAATCTCTTGCGGTTTTTTGTTCATTGTAGAACGACAATTAAATTTGTAAAAATGATTGATTAGTTGAGAATTTTCTTAGATAACAAAAGATGATATTGATCAAACTGTTATACCCATTTAGAATATAGTGATGATAAACGAATGGAAAATTGGAATATGCTAGTGCAATTTTTAGATTTGGTATTAATTGATACAATTGTATTCTAGATGTAACTTACAACTTATAGAAATACAGGATGGGGCAGAGAAACTTGCTTATTTGAAATATATATTATAACAAAAGTAATGAATATATACAAATGAATTTTGTAATATCATAATCAAAAACAAGTAAATTTTACAATTTGCCAGTTTTAAATATGATATCAGGCAAATGACGTCCGTTATTGTCAATAAATTGTGTCAGTCGTTTCCAGAAATTGATGATGACTCTTTCCAACATTTCAATAGGAATCTTGGCGGCGGCTTCGCGAATGTTATTCTTTAGATCCTTCAAGTGGTTGGTTCTGTCAATGTACGCGACGGACTTCAGATATCCCCACAAGAAATAATCGCAAGAGGCAAGATCAGGGGACCCTGCTGGTCACTGAAGATCGCCCCTCAAAGAGATCACGTGCCCAGGACAGGCTTCATTCAGCTAACTTGTAGGGATGGAACTTCAATTCCTGATGAATGATCCGTCTAACAGAACGAGCTGATAACCCAAGAGCTGATGCATGCTTGCGGCAGATTGTTGGGGAGACCTCAAGATGGATTGTCACACCGCTTCGATATTCGCCACAGATCTTGCAGTCCTTTGACGACCAGGCTTCTTCTTCTTCACATCTCCAGATTCCCTGAAGTTCTTCACCCATGAAACGATTGATTGTCGTCCTGGAACACGGCAACGAGGTGCAACGTTGAAGTGCCGAAAAAATATTGCTCAACAGCAAAATCATGTTCCATTCCATGAGTACTGCAAAGAAACAAGAAAATAAATTAATGCGGCTCATCATACAAAACAAAACGTTACAGTTCGTTCTCTCGATTAAGCCCATCCTTAAAGTAATCGGAGCAAATCACACTTCAGGAAGGCTAATTCAAATAAGCAAGTTGCTCTGTCCCACCCTGTATATATATTTACCATGAGCGATACATCAAACGTTTGTAGATGACTTGACTCAGTCCACACATTGCAATTACATTTATTTCTCAAAAAATGCTTTGGAGTCAATGTTTTGTAACTCTTTATCTTTTAGTAAGTTAATGTAAATCATGTCCAGTTTATGAGATATAAGACGTAGTGCTTATAAAACCATAATAAAGAACACTTGCCAGTTTTCCAAGCATACCTACACCCTTAAATGATTTTACAGGAACTAACCAAAGTAGAAATTTTTAGATGATAAACCTTAACTTTCTACTGTAATAATTAAAACGTCACATTTGTTAGCAAACTGTGTGCCAAATTCAATTTCGCCATAGTACAGATAATTGTCAGAGCCTACATGGACATTGAAATATTTGTGATAAATATTATAGAGGTAATTTTTGGTAAATCATTAAGATAATCTTCGGAAATCAAGAGGCACATTTTTAATATTATTTTTTATTCTTTGTGAAAAGTATAATTTTTAGAGTAGGGACAATGTTTTCATATAAATCGCTTTTAATGAATATATGCTTCAATTTCAAATTCAATTAAACAAGTGTGTGTATGTGTATATATGACAGTCAATTAATTCCATTATGAAAACAAATATATTTCATAAGTTAATGCAAAAAAATAACTGTGTGGTCCAAATGAATCTCAACCTTGCAATTTAGATTTCATAAAAGATATGGGTGCTTAAACTCAGTTTTAGATTGCAATTTACTGTTAGGTAAAATTTCACTGCAAGATGTTTGTATTTTAATTCTTCTAAGAAATGCATGATAATATATTACAAATATCTCAACAATTGTCTCTTAATGATTGTGATTTTTGAAAAACTTTTAGCATATAGTTAGGAACAGTTTAGAAACTATACTTGTGCACCCTCAACAAACAAAGCAAATATAAAAAATACGATAAAAACGGCGGAAGCTTCACAGTCTGCACGCATTTAAAAGAAAACGCCACTCAATATTACATATTCATGCATACCTGAAAACATGCACAGCAAAATCAAAACATGAAATATTAATAATTCGTTGTACTTTCAAAAAAAATTAAATTTTGAGAATTGCAAACTTTAATCAGATTCAAGCACAAATTGGTTAAGTCAAAGCAGTGATTATTAGAAATGCAAGCTCTTCTAAATTTATGAAGCTCATTACTTTAGGAACGAATTTTTGACAACATTGTACTGATGCATCTTAAGCGAATGCTTCAAATGATGCATACAACACGTTTGTTATTTCAGCTTCAACCAAAATTTGGAAACTTTTCTGTAAATGAGAAATGATAAGAAACCAACAACTATGTTCACTTAAAATTACAGAAGAAAAAAATTTTAATTTGATGCTAACAAATGTAATTGCTTGAATATGTACCAACCTATTTCATTACTTAGGCTGGTAGAAATGCAGATTGTGGAGAGCCTCTTTGTTGCAGAGAATCGGATGCTGAGGCCACTGGATCCCATGAAGCTGGTTGGTTTGCGGATAATAGAAATTGTGATATCTCTGGAAGTTCTCTAAAATTTGTAATGAACGAACTATCAAAAGAGAAATTTGATATAATTCTTTTTACTGGTAAGTGTTTCAATGAAAAGCCATACGCAGCTAAACAGTGAAACTGAAATATAAATAAATAAAAAAATAAATATATATATATATATATATATATATATATATAATTTCATATGTGAATTTTGAATGTAAAAGCGAAGTATTATTCATGTTACCATTTCCAAAATTTGCTTAAAAATACATTTTACTAATAGAGTTTGTCAATGCTCAGAGAGTGCATAAAATTTGAATTTCAAACTGTTATCCCAAATATTTTATTAAGTAAGCTATTCAGCCTTTTGGAAAATTTTTTAATAATATATTTGTCCTTGCTACCATATGGTTGAAAATTTCAGGTTGGGCTTCAGGTGCTCAATAAAATTATTGAGAATTTATTAACTGTAAAATCTGTGTTAAAAATCCGAGAAATAACACGTTTTCTTTGTGTGTAAATTTGATAATTCATGATTAATTGATGAAATTTGCGATGAACCTATTATTTAGGAAACAGGGACTTAGCTAAGCTGGGCAAGAAACTTACAGTTCTGCCTTAGCCTAGCATGGATTATCTCCGAAAATTTTTTATCCTCATTACGATATTTGCTAAATTAGCAACTAATAACATTTACATTTATAGCTCTATCAGCCATTTTTCAGTTAGAAACAAAATCTAATGAAATATTTGGGCAAATACTCATTAGAAAATATTTGACCGTTTCTTCTTTTTGATAGTCTTAACTCATGACTCTTTCGACAAAGCAAAAACAATAATTTGGTAAAAATATAATAAATCGATCCATCAGAAAATTTTTTAGTTATCTGAACTTAATCATTTGAACTTATCCACAGTGAAATTCAAATACTACACAAGGGCAAAGAGGGAGTTTAATGATCTCAATCATTTTATGGTGTAAGATGTATGCAAATATGTATCTTCAAAAAATTTAAGTACTTCAATGTTTTTTGTGTTCAAACACAACTTTAAGTTTGTATTGCAATTTTAAGTTAAACTTTGATTTTCAATCCATACAATCGTAGGTGATATTCCACCGCATGATGTTTACAATCAAACTACATACGATCAGTTACATTATATTGATTACGCATACAAAGTTTTTCGTGAAAGCTTTCCTAGCACACCTCTTTTACCAGTAGTTGGTAATCATGAATCAGCACCAGTAAACCTTTTTCCTCCACCCTTCTCCGATGAATCGCATTCTTCACATCCGATGGCATGGCTGTACGATAACTTGGTACGTTTCCAATGAACAATTCATTGAAAAATTTGATCAAAATTTAATTTATATATTTATATGTATGTATGTTCATATTAAAATAAACCTTTAAATAGTGTAAAAGAAGATCTAAAATCTCATCAATACATTACGACACATGCACATTGCACATGCATACTTATATGTAGAAGCATAATCCTAAATGCATTAATGACATAAAAAAAGGAAGCAAGCGTTTTTTTAAATTGTTTTAATCCTAGAATAAAATTAAACGTTGACAATCAGAAAAGAAACAGGAATATTTCAAAAATATTTTGTATGAATGTATGTGATCTATTGCTTACAAAGAATTATATATGCATTAGAGAGTGACAAAATGAGTTTAGCATGGACCTGAACCGGACCCAATCATAATATTTACTATCCGAATACGATCCGACATGACTCGAATCCTTGACTTTGATTTCAATCCAATGACCACTAGCATCAATTATGTTCTGACAGGTAAACAGAAATTCATTGGTGTTTCCTAAAGTCTTGGATCTTTCTCAAATCAAGTGGTGATTAACACCAGCAATTTTTTGAATAATCAATTTAATTTTTGCACCCAAACCGGAGCAAACCCGACCCAACAATTTAGTACCTGAATACGACCCGGTCCGAAGCCCGAAATCGGGTAACCGATGTCACTGTCTAGTATGCATTCTATTCCATACATTTAATTGATGTTGACTGACAGATCTTCTACTTTTACAGATATCTGAGGCTAGTTCAATTATGAACTTTTGTTTTTAGCCAGAAAATCCGAAAACGTTAACTCGCAGTGGTTGTGAAGTTAAGGAATTAGTTTCTATATATAACACTTTAACTAGACTAATACTTGAATATTGCTGCATCATGCACTAACAAATTACCAATATAAAATAGAAAGAATTCAAAAACTTGCCTTCAAAATAATATCGCCCAATAAGGATTATATTACTATATTATATATAATGATCTCAATTCACAAACCTTACACTACTGTCGTGAAAAAATATGCCTGAGATTATGGTATGAAAACCATCCATTGCATTGGTTACAGCCAGATGTGAAAAGTTAAACTACAATTTACGAGATGCTGGAAATTCGTCTCAGATAACCGTTGAACAAATTCGAAGAAGCATTTTTTGCAAGTGCAGAGAGTTCTCGTGAAAATAAAATAGACTATTGTATATAATTAATACTGCATTTTGTTAATTTTATAAAATGCATCCTGAAATTCGGCCTTAGGTCGCAAAGCCAAATAATTATTATCATTATTATTATTATTACTATTATTATTATTATTATTATTATTATTAATATAAATTTTGTAAAGAAAAACAAAGGACTGGTTAGATATTAATAAGTAATCATAAACTTTCATTTGAATAGTGAATTAAAAAGTAACGTCATTTGCTTCAATTCTCATTCTGGCTAAAAAAATATTCACAATTCATTTTATACTTATACTTGTTAATTATAATAGCAATTATTCAATAATAAAGAACAAGTTAATTTCAAATTTCTTCTAGATAGTCAATAAAGTGATTCAAACATAGATGTAATCTCCAATTTTTGTGAGATATTTGTGCACTAAAAGTGTTTAATTATTTTAAGTGGTAGGCATACATTAAGTTTGATAGTATTTTAAAAAATATTATTATTTGAATCATAGGCTACGCATTGGTCACATTGGCTACCACAAGAAGTAATGAGCACCGTTAAAAAAGGCGGATACTGGGCTTGGTCTATATTTAAAGGATTACGCATTATTGCCATCAATACCAGTTATGGTGATGTTAATAATTGGTATTTGTTTTACAAAACGCATGCCCCAGCCGATCAAATGCAATGGCTTGCAGATCAACTAAATGAAGCTGAATTGGCTGGTGAAAAAGTGTGGATAATTGGTAAATTGTCTTCATTATAAATAGCTTTAACAAACAATATTTATTGATATGGCCATGTATTTATTTATCACTAAAACAGTAATATTATTCATTCAATACAAATATTACGCCTAAGGCAACGGTTAGAGTAGTGATGTGTTCAAATGTGATCTGTCACATTTTGATTGAACAACAAAATATTTTTGACAAAGTGTTGATATAAGATTTACTTACTCTAATTAAATGCAGCAATTTTTAACACTGTGGACATTTAAATAAAAGGAAATAATATTATTAGAAAACGCTTATTGCATAGAAAAATAATGTAATAATTAGAAAATAAAATATAAACTTAGAAACATTAAATTACATAGCAAATAATTGGTTATGTATTAAATATGCCTCACGACAGTTCGACAAAAATCGCAAAACAGCTAATATGCAATATTTGTAAGCAATTCGGAAAAAAGTCAAATGCGAATTATAAGGCATAACGAAAATACGAATATTGCTGTTTTATTCTAAAAATTCCCGCAATGTAATTTCTATGTAAATCTATTTCTAAGAATAATTTGCATTATTATATTAAACATGAACCAGTTTTTAATATATTTTGAATAGACAATTATAAAAGAATAGTTGTGAGATTTAATATTTAAACGCTTGTATATTCCATAGATTTGGGTCCGGTAAGGCACGACACGGCACGGCACGGCACGGCAAGGCACTGCTAAAAGTAAAGCAAAATGTTAGGCCCGGCACGGCAAGGCACTGCTAAAAGTAAAGCAAAATGTTAGGCCCGGCACGGCAAGGCACTGCTAAAAGTAAAGCAAAATGCTAGGCCCGGCACGTCATGGACAAAAGCACGGCACATTTGCAGCTCTGTGAAAGACCTTATAAAAACACAACATACGAGAATTATTCGATATCTATCATTGCAATTGCAATCCAATAGAGCATTATGAATATTTGGCGAGAATGAAATTCCGAAATTTATCTTATAAATGAAAACCTCCGCTGGATAGATGTAAAACAATCACAATAGAATAGATTCCGCTGAGATATATATTAATGGTGACGATACTGTGAAGTTGAAAAGAGTTCAACAGAAAATTGATACCATGGAAGACGGAATTCACGGATAGTACAAAATTCTAAAAAGACAAATACGTAATTTTTGAACATGATGCCCTTGCTCATTCATGACGTCTTGGCAAAGTTTATACAATATTTCTATGTGAATTACAAAGGGATTCTTTTTGTAGACTGCGGAACTACTGTAACGATACAATTTTTATGTTTTCCACCGTTCAGGACTGTCACTGCCCTATGTGTTTCTTCATTATTAGAATTAATTCGACAAATTCTTTTCAGGGGTAATTAGCAGTAAAAAATTATTCAGAAACTGGTGGCAGTTTTTTTCTACAAACACTTGCACCTGTTCAACATTTCAAGGCTATGCGGATGTTTTTGATCGAACAGAAGGAATAAATCTCAGTATGGCACAGTGATTGCTGATAGAACTCTCCTTCAATTGCTTAATGATCAGCACTTCTGAATTTCTAATGTAGATGTAAGTGCAAAATTTTCTTTGTCATAACCACTGCAAAGAAATGTAGAGATAACAGGGTTATCAGAGACTGCTATTTATATCTAAATGATAAACGTCTTTTCATTGACTAATGCATATTTAAGTATTAATAAACAATAAAGATTTACAACACATATATAAACATAGAATGTAATAAGACAATTCTCAATACTTTCTTGTTACCCCATATATATATATATATATATATATGGAAATTTTCTTAGTCTAACAATAATGATCAATGATATTGACTTCTTATGAACGCATATTAAATATAGTTTATATATTGAATTCTACTTAGGTCATATTTACAAAGAATTCTTTCCTGGATATTGGACTTGGTACTCAAAAATAATTAAAAGATATTCTGGAACAATCGCGAATTTATTTTTCGGCCACACGCATTACGATGAATTTCAGGTACTATATTTTTGTCTACCAATGCATTGCAAGCAATTTAAAATTCATTTCTGTGGGTATTAAAATTTATCTTGATAAATAGAATAACATTTATATACGGCCATGGACAAACACTTTTCTCTGATGAAATCAAACATATAAAGAAATAATTAGTACATTTTTGAAACAATGTATATTCAAACACAGGTGTTTCAGGTTTTAACCCGCTAATGATAGTTAAGGTACCTGTCTTTTGGTGTAATTACAGGCATATTGGTCTGTTGTGGATTAAAATACTTCGAATTCAGGTTACTATCTCCTAATAAGGCAATAGAACTTGCAGTTGACAAAACTTCCTTGCTGAATAAGCTATAAGCAAATTCATATTCTAAAAAAGCTTTAACTCTGACGCAATAAATTGGAATGGCCTGTTTCTATATATATATATATATATATATATATATATCATTTG
>CABFPE010000503.1:159360-181697 GCA_900660155.1 Hofstenia miamia
ATATATATATATATATATATATATCATTTGAATGTGACGACAGTCTTAAATATCGATTTCGATGTGCTACCATCATCGTCAGTATACAAAATATGCGGTAAATAAATTTGCAATATACTACACTATATATATATGTTTTTCTGTTACTAAGGTCATGTGTGCGACTTGTGATAATGCAATTGGCTTTTAATAACGAAGCAACAAGCATTTCAATTTCAGAGTTTATTAATTATATTTAATGTTATTTTTTGTAGTTTTTCTCCCAACAATTCGAATTAATTTTGCAAATAGGAACAAAATTGCTTAATATATGTTAATGACTGTCCCTCCTCTAACTTCCATTCAGTTTAGTTCCGAAATTGTTAATAATTAGAGATAAGAAACCTTCTCTGTAAAAATTGATAGGTGAGCAGTTATTGCAAGAATTGGACCACAAAGTGTACGGTAATTTCAATCAGACTAGTTTGAATTAACTCAGACTGCCAAGGCTCGTATAAACAATGCGTCAGAAATTTTCACCTGATTTTACTTTTGGCTTATAAATGATCGTCTTAGAAATTTTTTGCAAAAACGATTTCGTACATTAAAGCGCACTTTGCAAAGTTCTTTTGCAACCTTTTTCTTATACTGAAATAAATATTTTATTCAAAAATATTGTAAATACAAACAATTACCTTATTACCATTATTGCAGTAATGATATCTTTATAAAGGGACGAAATTTTACAATAGTTTTAATAGTTTTATTCTTGCTTAATTTCAAACTAGGTCTTACAGGTTTATTGAAAATTTCTAGTATTCCAAGAAATAGGTCTGTCCACCTTAAGCATTAATGAAGTATTTTACAAGTGAATTGGGCCGAATTAACATAATTAAAAATTTTTCTCGACTGGGATTAAGTCTATATTTTTCAACCTTGGCCATCTATGGTGTGGACTAATTCGTAATTCACGAATATTCATAATTTACAATCAAATATTATTGTAATAAAATATATTGTACGTAGAACTTTTTATTCTTTAGTTAAAAATATTTTCTTCAGTATTTTATATTTACTGCAAACATTTAGGTATTTCTTGATAGGTCTTTAAACAATACCCCAGTGATGGTGAATTTCATATGTCCCTCAATTACACAAATGGACAAACTGAACATTGGATATCGAGTTTATGAAGTCGACGGTATTCATGCAAAATCGACATTCGCTGTGCTAGATCATCGAACATACATCATTAACGTCACAGATGCTAACCTTCGACATAAGCCTCACATTGAAAAAGAGTACACTGCAAAGGAGTACTACAAGATGAAGGGATTTTTTCCCAGTGATTGGAAGGCTGTTGCTGACAAAATTCTGAAAAATGAAACGGCAGCCATAGACTATCAGTTCTTCAAATACAAATCAGCAAGACAGCCAATGCTCGAGTGCGATGCTTCTTGTCGAAAAGATATATATGACAGTTTAATAATGGAAATATGAAACATTTGTTCAAGCAATTATTAATGTAGTAGTGTCATTTAATATTAAACTTAATCATAAAATATCTGTCTTATAAAATGGATTAAATTGTATCCATATTAGTATACGTATACGCATGTATATGTACAATTTTCTAGAAGTCTTCACAACAGAAAACCTATAGTGAACGGACCTCCATTTCATTGAAATTTATTTCTTTAGTTCTTAAGGCCCTTCAATCGTTTTTAATATGCTCTTGAAGTGCCATTAAATGTAAATAATAATGCTTTATTCTTTGTATTTTAACTAAACCGGATTTAAATTCTATTTATACTTTATTTTTGTTCGCAATTTTAAAACTTCTATACCATCCCTATAAAGTTTTGGTTAACTGAAACTTAGGAGTAGTAAGAATTTAAATTTATCTTTAAAAAATTGGAATTTTCAATGGAATCTTTTTCAGAAACTTAAGCTACAACTATACGCTATAGTGCAATGATTCGACATTGCATTTAATCACATTCATAAATAGTTGTGAATATCTCGGAATCTTCATATTTCATAATGGTAAAAATTGCTCGAAAATCTGGGAAAAACTTTTTTTGTACAAGCATAATTGGTGCTACTTTGAAATAATTTGGAAAGACATCCTCACAAATATATTGGTTTAAAAACTCTCATAATGGTATGCATAATATTGATATGGCTTACTTAAAATACAATGTTGGTACTTTAGACGGTCCTTGGGATTTATAATATTTCTTCAAGCTGATGTAAAGCTATGAAGCAAAATCTAAATTTTTCTTCATATAATAAATTATTCTGAATTTACATTTCATTTATAGAAATAATATTGTCTTTGGAATCAATATATGGGCCTAGATTTGTAAATTTCTCATAAAGTATATTAGTGCTTTTGTTGATCACACAGTATTTCATTTTTATTCTTTAATTATATGATCTCTAAGAAATTACTATTGTTGAAAAATTTCGATATGTATATCTCCATTTTTTGTAATGCATTTGTTCTCGAATGGAAATTTGAAGAAATTGTGTAAATCTCTTTTGCATTTGTTAAATACATTGTTTCTTATATATTTATGCTTTATAAAATTTTTGACATTTTTATCTTTACAGTAGTTTATGTACGCATTGTGTTTCATTTGAATTAATTGCTTTGTTTCACTATTGCTTCCATTTAAGCAATTCATTTTGATTTGTATTCCTTTTAACCATTTTTAATTGTTATTCCTCATTAAAAATATAATTTACATTTTTAGTAATAAATCACGAATTTCATCAACAGCTATCAAATTACAAAATAATTCCCAAACTAAGTATAATAATTGATTGATAAAAGCATTTTGGTTGTAATTTAATTTTGGAATGAGGGTAATGATATTCTATTCTTATATTATCTAGCTTAATCCCTTCTTTTTGGATTGCATAAGTTAATAGATGACCTGAAATCAAACAGAGTGCTGCAAAGTATTCAAAATTATTTATTTCTTTTGTACCACAAATAATGTATCCATAAATGAAAAGTTTTTGAATCAATATGTATAGGAGTACTAGTATTAATCGGCTTCATATTATAGATATCTATCACATCATGAATATTTTTACATTCTCTTGTATCATTTGATAATTTTGATTGTAATCACCTATTAGAAAAACTGCTGTATATATTTTGAGGCTTTGTTAGTTTCCTTAGGCATTGTTTGCTTGAAATGTCGTATATATTTGTCTATTACTACAATAAATGTTTTTCTTTTGGTGTTAAATGTTTTGGAACAGATAGAAAAACCCATTCGCCTCGAAATCTTACATTTATTGAATTATGTGTCGTTTATTAAGAGCTTAATTAACCTTAATAAGAACATGCAGAGATATATTTCGACTTACAAAGTCATCGTCAGTTTTANGATGATAAACTCACAAGTATAAATAAAAATCTATTATTTTCACAAAGAATAGAAACAATTCAATAAATTAACCTTAATAAGAACATGCAGAGATATATTTCGACTATAAAAGTCATCGTCAGTTTTACAAATTATTCCCTCTAAATTTACTAGATTTTACAATAATAATTATAATTTTTTAAATTTTAAAAAGTGGCAAATTTAATTTATAAATATAGTCTCCTTTTGTGTTTAAACTTGTAATTTAAAAATTATTGAGAGTATTTTTATAAAATCCTTGCAACCAAGTTTAAACACAAAAGACTATATTTATAGATTAAATTTGCCACTTTTTAAAATTTAAAAAATTATAATTATTATTGTAAAATCTAGTAAATTTAGAGGGAATAATTTGTAAAACTGACGATGACTTTTATAGTCGAAATATATCTCTGCATGTTCTTATTAAGGTTAATTTATTGAATTGTTTCTATTCTTTGTGAAAATAATAGATTTTTATTTATACTTGTGAGTTTATCATCATTTTTAGTCATATTTCTGTAATTTCAAAAATAGAGTTAAAATCAAAATTGTTTAATAGATCATAAAATTTATCATATTTATTTGCAATATTTGAAAATAAATATTCCTGTATTTTATTTATATTTGTTAGGATTTAGTTTTCTTTTAACTTCGTTAATAAATTGATATCTTTGTTATTATTCAAGGTTTTATTCATACTTAGTCTTTAATTTTGTTATTTGTAGGTTTTCGTTGTATAAAGATATTCTTTGTTAAGTGCATTATGATTTTTTTCGTTGTTGACAGCAGGGCTGTTGGGAGTCTTGAAAATTGACTTTAGATGAGCTGTAGTTTGTTTTTCTGATCTACTTATGTTATGCATCTCATTTGAAAACAAGATATCAAACGACACATTAACTGAATTTATACAAGCTACTGCATGTCGCGTTGATGCATGGAGTACTGATTTAGCCTTTGGCTGTAATTCTTGGACAAAATCAACGCTTTCCCCAAATTGGGAAGTCGAATAGTTTGAAACAAATCCGGGCTGATCAGCTATGAATAATCTAAAGCCGAATTAAAACCTGTTGCATGAGGAATATCCAATTTGCTGGAAGATTAATTAACTTTTGGTATATTAACGAATCTTCACTATTAAGATAACTTCATTGGAAATATTAAAATGATGGGAAATTGATTTTCAATTCTTCACACATTTTCCAATTTTTTTCTCATCTTTGAACGAAATTCTCTACTTTTTCTATGGCAGAATTCAATTCGATGTCAATAAAACTGAGGTATATTTTTCGTTACTTTTTTTCACCAGCGAAGGCATGAAAGCGAGATTTTTGCATAAGTGATCCAATTGTTGTCCCCATTGTCAATTTGATACTGTTATCACACTTGCAAATATTTTGTCAAAATACTTAAACTTGACCCCGCAAGTGGGTCTCATATTTTTTACCTAAAGTAGTTCACTAAAAACTGATTTCACTAATAACCTACTTAATCCAAATGTAGTTTTCAAAATATTACCCAATCCAACCTATCATAGAAATTTTAGAGTTTTCTCAAGAAACAAATTTTAAGCTCAAAATTAGAATTCTCAAAGTCATTTTGTGATACTATATCCTTCCTCTGATGTATTGAATTAGATAATGAAATAGGTTTTCAATATACTACACCAAGGCATTTGATTTCTTGAGAAATTCTTTGCGCTCATGATATATCTTAAAATAAACAATGACCGCATGTTATAAATTTAATTAATATAATTAATGATGAATCCTACCTTTCTTTGGAAAGGTTTGCTTAACCTAACCACACTTTCCTAAGAATATGACTATCCACTGGCATGCATCAAAATGGGACCCACCAAAACCCACATGCGGATGGGAATAGAATATTAATAGAAGTCAATATCATGGTTTATTAAAACGTCAAAAATATCCCATTAGTGCTTTGTAGTAGGTGTGCGATGGAGAAGGTTTTGTGAAGGAGTTAGAAAATAATGTAATATTTGAGAACCAAGCAAAAGTCGTAAAACTATAGCCGAGATCAAATTCCCAAAAATGGAAATACTCATAAACCTATTATAATTATAAAATCATATATAAATGAAATGTTATGCAAAAGTGCATCTATCCAAAATGTTCGTTTCAATAGGAAGTTCGAGAAATAAATTTAATGGAAAAATGAAATGATGAAGTATGCGGTTTCTTATTTTTGTTTGAATATTTGTGCAACCCATTCTACTCAAGTAAATGTTTTGAAAACTAGCACAAATGTTGCAAAGTATTAGTGATGCTATTATTGCATATAAACAATTTGATTTTCAAATATCAATCTTGTTGCATTATGTGCGCGTACATTAAATGTCAATTTGGCTATTTGCCATTCATGAATAAACTACGCAAATTGAAAGGTAAGTTTGTAAAGTATTAATATGCATTTGAAATTAATACAATATTATGTCCCACTTTACCAAGTTTGAAATAATATTTTAAGCATTAACATTAGAAAGGCCATTACTCCTTACGATTCTTTTTCATACAGAATTTCAAAATAGAACATTATGTAAAGGAATGAAAAAAATTACACGTGCAAATTAAATGGATAATTAGTATATTTGGTGGTGCATATACCGTAGTTGTTTTTAGCGAATGCATGTGGAAGTAAACAAAATTTTATTTTGAGTCACTTTTGACACATTTGGCTGTTCTAGTGTTAAGTTAAAATGTTAAGTGTGAGCATATGAACAATTGAAGTAGACTTATTTCGTCTTTTGAAAGCAATGTACATTTCTACATTGATTTTTGAATACCAAATGAACACTATATTCCTTATATTGACGGAAATTTAATGAAATCTTAAGTGCAGAATGGAAACTTTAAGCTGCTGCACTGCTATGTATTTGTTTGTTATATGCAATATTCTATAAATTTGCAACCAAGTCCTTTGAAAGCAAAACGCAACAAAAATGCATTTTGTAGCAAAATATTGAACAAACATTTGTTCACGTCTACTCCTCTGACTTCAAGTTTTCTGTCGATTTAAGAAATAATGTGCTGATACACGTTAAAATTATTTGTATTTAGTGATACCGAGATTATGTAAAATTTTTTTATATTACTAAAGTTATCCTTGCAGATAATGTAAATAATCTCTGCTTCTCTCTAATATCACATGGTGTATTATTATTGCGAAATTGAATTATTTTTTTAAAGAGAATGATTAAAGCACTTAGAATTGCATTTAGCAACAACAAATATTCCGAAAGCTTTTTAAATATTTAAATATAGGTGCAAGGAAAAATCGTCTACTGGGCATAATTAGGTAACATACGGTTGGAAAACATTTATCCATTTTTTCGTCTTGTTTTATTCTCAAATTTGGGTTTAGATCAACAAAACTGTCTTTTCTATTACTCACATTTTTGCGTATGCTTAAAAAAATAGTAATGAAGGAAAAAACGTGAAACAACATACATTAGATGGAATTATAAGAAATTTAAGGTGAACAAATGATGAAACTTTGATCGATATTAAATTGTACAGAAGAATATGTTTTCATTGCAATGATATGCAGTTTTCTGTGAAACAAACGTTTATATTAATTAAATAAAAATGAGATATTTGTATATATTTTCTTAGTTTAATTATATTAACTCCATACAAATATAATTTCTAACAAAAGGCAAAACCTATATTGGTTTTTCAATTGCTTCATTACAGTTTCCCTTCAGAAACTTGAAGTTCAAAATTAGAACTACTCGTTGAAGCTCTTGCTATGGCGTCATCAAAATCACTTGGTACTAAAGGCTTGCCAACAACAATCTTTTCCCCAAATTGCTTTTCCACGACTACATCTTTCATAACTAGCTAATTTTCTATTGTTTTTCAGAAAATCAATGATCAATTGTCATCAATGTTATCCCACGTTATCAAATTTTGTCTTTTTAATGCAAAAATTTAATGCATTTTATGTAATAAAACAACATATATATATATATATATATATATATATATTTATCAATTATTTTTTAAACTTTGATCTCTCATTTCCCACAGTGTAAAGTAAACCATAGTTCGTTGATGTGCATCTTAAATATCAAATCGATGCTTTGAGATGAATACATTTATTGCCCATATACGCAAATTTTGCTTCATACATTTTACTAGGATTTAAAATGGAAATGGTTGGTAAATTATCAGTAATCATTTCTCTTCCTCTCTCATATATTCGTGTGTCTTGGTCACGTGATTTTGTCCAGTCTTAAGTCAAATAAGGTCTCGATACAAAATAAACAGCATTTTCAAGAACCAGGGTGGAGGTTCACAATGACTTTAGCTTTATTCAAAATGTTTTTAGTAGGGTACTTATAAAATCTTAGTTTTCTTACATTGCGCTTCTTCTTAAAGTTCTCAATAGTTGTAGGTTACAGGTCTTTAAAATGCTTTAAATTAGAACATTACAATTTTTTTGATATTCGCGAAATACATCCACCCTTATAATTTACCATATGCATATACTTATCATAATCCTAGTTAAAAAATTGCAAGTATGTTTCATTTCAGTCTCAAAACCTAAAAAAATAGTCTATTAAAATAGGTCCTTGCAATATTACTATTAGATTTGTGCATTCAGATACCATTATAAATGAATGCATTTTAATGCTTTGCTAATATCTAAGTTCAGAAATTGTCAATATATTATATTTGTTTTCATTTAAATATCTAATTTCTTAAAATATTTAAAGGTTAGTGATTAATCATAGATTTTTCCATCCGCGTAAACGATGTCAGCAACTGAAGCTTCGAAAATTCTTGAAAAGGAATTCATGCAAGCTATTCAAAATGGAGACTTGCGCCAGTTGGATTTTTTGTTATCTCGAAGAAAGTAAGTAATTTTTGACAAAACACTCTTTTAAATACGATCTTTATTCAAAATATATGACAATAATTAGGTATTTAGACAATAGATACAATGGTGACCATTATTTAATTCATGTGGATGTGCATCATCATCATATATGCATAAATGCATGTATGCACAAAATTTGATCCAATTTTTCTAGGGTTCGATAGTACAAAAGAAAAAATTATACTAATAATTATTGATATATTTGTAATCTATATTCGATAACACTTAAATGTAGGTATGAATTTAATCTAAACAGTCGGAATAATGTTGGAATGACTGCTTTGGGAATTGCATGCGAAACCGAAAATTATGCAATAGTTGTTCATTTGGTAAATTCGGGATTTAAAATTGAAGAAGAATTGCTGATTTGTGTTCAACATGATTTTACTCAAGGAGTTCTATTCCTTTTGGAAAGAGGAGTCGATCCAAATTGGGCTGTAGGTTATTTTTTTCAATATAGTAGAATTAAGATAAGTGTAAACTGTCAACCTTTATTTTGTCCAATGTAAACTATTTCAGATAGTACCTAAATATGCCATTAATAAAAATCGAAATAAATAAATTGTCAATATTGTAAGCCAGTTTATTATAATGTGATTATTATCGCTAAAAATTCATATTTTAATATCAATTTAGGTATATAAAAATGATAATTCAAAACTAGACAAAATTAAGAATTTCTTCACATCCATAGTACGATAAAAAAAATCTCCAAATAGACATTAAAAATTAGCAAACCAAATAAAGAATTTCTCTTGGTGAGTTTTTGTCAGACTTCAAAATTCAAAATTTGATCACCTCTAAACTTTTGCTGTACATGCAATCATTGTTCAAAATAGTCTATTATATAAATGGTATTAAGACGACATTTATGTTCAAAATTTTAAAAATAATCAGACATGAGCTTCAATAACGTACATAAATACTACAATAATATCATTCTTTTATATAATAAAGTTTGGTAATAGAATGTTGAGGGATTTCGAGACTTTCAGCGTTCAGTATATTGAACTGTGTTGTTTGAACAGAATGTATTTAGGCGTAATATATTGAACTTTTTAAGTCATAGATCAATTCAGTTCTAGTATACTTCAAAAACTTATTCAACATGTTTAGTGAACTAAGTAAAAAAATATTAATATCTAATCAATTTAGGTATCAACAGATGAAACGATTTTTGAAATTGGAACAACTGCAGTTATTCTGGCAGCTTTAAATGACAATTCCGAAATTTTGAGATTGTTATTGGATTACGGAGCACATCCTATAACTCTACCAAATGAAAATGTCGAAAGCAAAGTGATTGAAGACAGAAATAATTTCAGAACTTATTGCGCCATTACCTCTCCTGCATACTTGATTCTTATGTTTGAGGATCCCATAGCACGTGCATTTAAGTTAGACTTCATGATTAATAGAAAAATGCAATAACGTTATAAATTCAGGAAAAACTATAAAATTTGATAAAATTTATAAAAACTATATTTGTTGCAATTGGCAATATAGGTAAAAAAAACTTCAATTTACCAGTATTTTAATACATATCCAATTGGAGGTCTAAAATTGTTTTTTAATACCAAGTATATATATATATGTATATATATATGTGTATATATATATATATATATATATATATATATATACATGGAGGCTGCAGATATTCTTCTTTATTGTCGCATAGGCCTTTAGTATTACCTAAAAACGGGAAATTAAGAGAGAGAGCAAACATTTATTAGAGTAAAAAATATAAAATTTTGCCTAAAAATCATTTATCCACTAGAAAAAATGCCATGTCATCAAATAATTCCAGAGGTACAAACAAGGTATTCATCTTGTGCACAGACTACAAAACCTAAGCAAAATTGCAATACCTTTCTACAAAATGTGATTATTGTCAGGCTTTGAAATGAGTCGACCAGTGGACCATATCAGTCGCGTTGGATGAACAGCAACGGTAAGAAAACTGTCGGGCTAAGTCTCAAGATTCAGGATGTACATTCATTGAAATTTAACTCTTATATTTTAGTTTTAATAATCCCATCCTACATTAGCCTTATTTCAATTGGATTTGTTATAATTATGTAGAAGTATGATAAAAAAATAAAGAAAAAAGACCTTTTTATTATTATAATTCGGGTTAGGTCGGGTAAGGTGTGTAATTGTTTGGACTAGGTTGACCAGCTTCCAGACTTGATTATTTTACTACTACTGGAGAGATTTTATAGGCGAAGTGGAGCGCGCTGTCAGTACATAGAAATCTAAAGATAGATGCTATTTGTTTTAGACTCTCAAAGAAATGCTTACAACTTTCTAAAGCTAACGTTCACAGGGAAAATCAGTATAAAGAACTTTCTGTCAAACTCGAAAATTTCTGCGCGGAATACCTTGGATATGCTGCTGATAATTTTGAAGTAGAAACGATTCTCAATCTTGGCGAAACCAGTGATTTCTCTATTGTGAATGGGAAACCTTTTCAACGATTATACACAGCATTATCTAATCGGCATAAGGAGGTAAATTTTCTATCAATAGCCTGAATATGGAATTTTCTTAAAAATTTAGTCCATGCTGTGACGGAATGCTTAATCATTGTATCAAAAACTCAAAAAATCAAATGAGGTCAACAAATATTTCACTCAATGTCATTGTTTTGAATTTGTCCTAATGTTTATGTTTATCCTAAAGTTTTTTTAAAATAGATTGGATATATATATATATATATATATATATAATATATGTTTGTATATATGTATGTTTATATTTTTTGATTCACACTCGTATATGTTTTATTAAGAACACATATTCTGAATCCTAAGTTAAAATGCATGACCGATTGGTTTAAAGGATTTTGAAGGAAAAATATCAGCAGTTTGCCATCCATTTTAATGCACTTAATTAATGACATGTCATATTGACAATGCTAGTTATCATAAAATCTTTTAAAAAATTTAGTCTTCTATAATTTAGTTTATTGGACACAAATATTGCCAGCAAATTTTGCAAAAGGATTTTTTCAGAGGGCTACCAGTGGGATGGCGGGAGAAGTCAATGATTGTGAAATTTGTAACGGTTATGGCGATGGTAATTCTTTCACCTGTCTGGATTTTTGTGTACATGTTTCTACCACCCATTCGATCAATTGATAAGTAAGCTTGCATAGTTTACTATTTCTATATATTATTTGGCACAAAATTTAAAGTACATAATATTATAACATAGTGAACCGTATTGTAGTCCATTGAAATTTTATGGGAAGGTGAATTCTTAATAAATTGACTGTTAGCTTCATATTTTTAAAAAATACGCGACGTAAGGACATTAACAATAATCTTTTAGCATAGGGCCTAAAACACCTGACTGCAATATTAATAAGAATATAATGTTGTACTCTATATTAGAGGCGCCCATGGTTATACATGGAAGTGTGTCGTCTTCATTCATTGATTTACAATATTATTGCAATAAATTATAGCAAAGCCTCGCTTGTGAGCATCACCTGTCCTCCATGAAATATTTCAATGATATAAATGATGTTTTAATACCAATAGACTCTTTTGCGATGCTTCATACACATGCCTCGCTTGGCAATGAATATCCATATAGAATAAATGAATTACAAATTAAGATATGGGGATTCACCTAAGGTCATAAAACATTGAATTCAATTTCAAATTTAGAAAAAAATTGGCTAGAAATACTTAAATTACATTTGCAGTATGCTCGTCAGTCTAGGGCCAAACAGACCCTAAGCAACGTTCAGATAGTGCATTAAACATCTATGCATATTTGCAAAATTCGAAGCAGAACACTCGAAAATTAACTAAGACATATATTCAGAAATAGAAAATACTTCAGTATTTTTTGACAAGCAAATGGAGGAGGAGGATCAGAGCCCCAATTTTCATGAAATTCTCAGAATTTTATAATTATTTCTATTTCCTGCATCTGTAAATTGAAAAATTCAGAGTAAAACTACAATATCAAACAAATTGCAAATATAAATTTGTTAAATATCAGTAGGTAGTAATTCAAAATTATAAAATTATTAATCAGTTAAAGGTAAATACAATTGAGGCTAAATTGTTTGAGTGCACAATTCCATTGCGAACAGTGACTAACCGTTAAATCTCGAGCTTTATTGTGACCTAGCTGTTTGACCCGTGCTTTGCTCCAGAATTGCATTTAAAAAGCAGAAAATTCCCCCTGGGATATTTTTCCTCCCAACAATATATGCTATACCTACAAAAACTGGGAAATTTTCCCTAAGCTACCTGTGCAAACAGGGAAATTCTCCCTAAAACAGCTGTAAAACTGAGAAAACAATAAGAGGAACTATGAAATGCTACCTATATAAAGAAATGAAGTATGGGAACATTTAAGTCAATAATTAGTTCACTAATTAAGTCATTGGTTAAATGTGCCTAAAACCTTCAGGAGGTCATGGGGGTTAAAAAATATATGATGTTGGTATCTAGGTCTAAAATTTTCTGAGTCTTAAGCAAACAAACGCACACCGTTTTGTCCGCATTTTGAAGCTATTGTCTTAAAGAGTATCAGAAAATTTGGAAATTCTCGGATTTTGACACATTTATGGATAAATATTATTCCCTGTTCTGATGAAAATTTGCAATACAAAGTATTCTTGTGTTTGAAGTACATGAAAATATTAACTTTTATTCGATGGAAAATCCGATTTTTGCAACAAATTTAAGTTCTTCCCTCACCTAGTGCTCAGGCAACAAAAACGGTTTAATGCCCATGACAAGAGCAACTACCCTCAATTATTTTGTTCTCTGTAAATAAATCTCAAGTTCCGCTCAAAAACTTTGAAGTCATTGCGCTTATGGCGGGTTCACAACATGGCGCGCATAATGATGAAAATGAAAGAGGAAAAGTTTTTCTATCCAATGATGATTTTTAAATTTTAGATATCTTTATTATTTAGTGAGTTATAAGAGTTTAAAAAAATTATAAAAATAAGAAAAGCCTGAGTTATTTAGAGTTAAATACAAATCTTAAGTTAGCTAACTGTCCTTAAAAGTCAAATTTTAGTATTATTTCTTTGAATTATATAATTAGTAATGTCTGCCTTATATTATATCGTATTACTAAGCACGTTTTTTTCCAATTATTATCAGCATCAAATTAATTCTGAAGGGTTTGCCCATCGTGCATCAATTTATATTAATTTTGCGTACCCACAAAGAGCCTTTAGATATTAATAGTTTAATAAATTCCATTTTATAATGCAGTAGTTCTCATGGGCATCATTGACTTAACGCATAACAAAATATGTATTAAGACTAATTCTACGCTTAGAATTAGTAGTATGCTTAAGTAGTCCTTGGTTAACTGAAAAAAATATTTGATGAAATTTTTAGTGCTCCTTTCTTCAAATATTGGACTATTACAGAAATATTAAAATTCTTGGTTTTAGAATTGTTGTTACATTTGTAAATATGCCAATGATGAGATTCGTGGTGAGTGCTGTGACGTATGCAGCCCTGCAATTTACGCTAATGGCAAGCAAGAACAATATGGTTGCACCATACTTTAGCAATATAAATAATACCCTGACAGTGATACCAGCATCTTTGGTTGCTGACGCACAAAGAATTACTCCATTGAGTGGATGGGAGCAGTATGTTATTCTTCTCTGGGTTATTGGTAGGTTCTCAAGTTTATTTATCTATAATGGGGTAGCTTCAGAAATTTTAATTTTTCTAACTCTTCAAAATTCACAATTTATTATTAACAAGGTTGCTTAAGGCTTGTACTGCATTTTCAAACTTTACATTCATTGCAAGATTAAGCTTTATTTTTCACCAATTCAATTAAATGCATATCAAAAACGACCTTTTTTACATGTGAAATGATGTAGAAATTGGATGAAATTTTAAGCTTTTTTTATAAATACCATAAAGTTTTATAATTGTAAATTTTGGAAAAATTAGTCAGAATTAAAATTTCATGAAATGAATCCATTACTTCCTTCAGTAATCTGTTGATATTTTTTTAATTTCACTAAGAACAATGATGAAATTAGATATATTCTTTATTGTCTAGGTACAAGCAACCTAAGGATTTTCAATGTTTCTAAGATCCCAAAGTTGAAGTCAGCATTATTGAAAACTTATTAGCAACTCAATACAAACTAGGAATTTTCAGAAGATTTCATTAAGTAAAGGTCTAAAAATATATTTACAGCAGTATTTATTGACACATTCATTTTTTCGGGCATTGCACAAAATTTACTCTGATATACAGATCCGGGACTAGACCCCCCCCCAAACCCCCCAACCGGAGGGGGCCAAGATTTACAATGAAAAATATAAAAATTCTATATATAAATAATAAAAATTAAAAAGATAATATAATTATTCTTTGATTTGCTTCCGTTTAATTCACTTACATAAACTTGTAGTAGTTTATTTTTGAGTTGATGCGTTTAGCGTCACTATTTTGCTTTGTTTATACTTAACTGCATGCATTTTAAAGTTATTGATAGTTAGCACCGTCTGCATTTTACATTAGATGGTTTTAATGGTCTGTGCACAGGACATCAACTTGTGCGCACTTGTGTATAATTGTTCCACACACAGAGAATAGATAATGCATATGATCTGAACGCCGTACTAATGTTATGGACTGAGAGATTAAGTTTCAATATTTACCATTTGTAATTCCCCTTTCAGCACATATCAGTATTGTATTAATTTTTTTATCAGACTGATAGTATATTATATAGTATTTCTATTCATTCTTAATATATAATTAATAATGATCCATTTTATTGCCTGAACACGATTATAGTAAAAAACAAATCAAAAGCAAAAATCAATTAAAATCAAAAGTTAATCACGTAATAAAGAGGTCGTCTAAATTTTTGTTTGACAACCGCAACACTTTCGTTTTTGGAGCAAAAGTTGAGGGCCTAATGGACCTACAATCTAAGCGATTATTAGCTTTTTATGTGTAGCAAAATTTTCGATTATTGAGGGGGGGGGGGCTCAGAACCCCAAGCACGGCCTTGCTGATGTATATATACATAATTGTATTTCACAAATTATATAGTGATGGTGCAAATAAAATATTGAATATATACAGTACTTACCTGTAAAATAGCGTAATTCATGTTTCTTAAAAATGGAATCTTTTTATGTGGAGATTTGAATGGATTCGCAACATATAAGGCAAAAACCAGTTGCGACCACAAATTAACATTTTACCAATTTATAGTTCAAAAATATTAGAAAGCATTTTGTTCTAAAATCCTCATTCTATAGGTGCAGTGTGTTTTCATATTCCACTTCCAAATTCAAAACGGATAGCATTATTTATACGAAAGATCTAAATACCAAAAGTTTTTTTTCTTAAAATCTTCTTTTCTGAAAGTTAGAGGATGTGTTATGTGTACATTTGTGAACGCATAAATCAAGCAGTAAGATACATTTTGACGCCAAGTCAAGTAGTTTTTGTCGAGTAAAAAATACGGTTCGAAATCCTCATCTTAGACTTCATTATTAATTGGCGTTAATAAAGCGAAATCAAATAGAAAAGGGATGAGGTGAAAAAAGTTGAGCAACAGTTATCTTTCTCTTGACAAGACTAACTCAAGAAAATTGTTTTAGAAAATGAATAATCTTATTTCACATACAAGTTAGTAAACAGATACAAATTTTGGTACTAATAAAATTAATGATCATATTATTAGAATATCGTTTGATAATATGACCCACCATTTCAAGCAAGCTCTGATGAAAGCCTGACTTATTCATTAACTCTGTTAATGATTCTAATTCACAGAAGTGGTTTTTCCGTTTTTCATCGATAATTGCATTTGGAATTAGTAATATGTCATTCTTTCAAGGTACTTACATAGTAGGAGATTGGGCTCTGGAATTGTACAATTAAATATTGTTCCATTTTCACTGAAAGAAATTTGCATTTAACAAGATGAAATCATCTTAAATATTTTTAAATTTTGGATTCAGCGCTGTTCTGTTATAGAATTTGAAAAAATTTTGAGAAAGTCTTTTTCAAAATATTGCGGATTACATTTGAGGAGAAGTTGTTTTTTTACAGTATGTCAACAAAGTTATGAAGCGAGCAACAAGCAAAGTTGGCTTTAGCAAAAACGACATGTAATTCTTTACAATGCTAGGATATTACTTATTATGACTTATTGCTGCACTGTAGGACTTATTAAGTCGCATCGATGATGTCCAGAAGAAAGCCTTAAGCCTTGGAACTATTTCTAATTATAAGCCAATAAAGGATATTAACTACAATTCTATTATTAAGCTCTTTAATCAGCTCTTATCCCTATTTTTATTGAGGAGGAGCAAGGTGCAATGTTGCACTCCAACCACAATTCTTAAAATATTCAAATTTTGGTTTTGCTGAAGGCTCCTGGTAAAAAAATATTGTGTCAATATCCTTGCCCAAAAAATTTATGGACATATATATGTCATATAACTGCAGTTGTGTAGCATTACTAGATTTAAGTAAGGCATTCAATTTAATGAATTTCGATATCTTGCAAGACAAGCTTATAAATTATAATTTTGGAGTTAACTCAATTTATTTAATCATGAACTTCTTAAAAAATAGACAGCAGCGTGTAATATTAAACAGTAAAAAATCAAGCTACGCTACGACTGACCGTAGGGTGCCCCAAAGTAAATGATATAATAAAACATATTAAACACAGCGACATTTACCAATATGGCGACGACACATGCCTTAAGGTACTGCAAAAAATGCTTTTGATGCTACAAAAAGCTCCAAACAGATGTAGAAAAATTAAACTATTATTTTACAAATAATGAACTGAAACTAAATATTGAAAAACTCAATTTATAATGTTTTCACCGAAGGCACAAGGAAATCTAAAAATGATATAGAACTAAAGATAAATAATAAGTCAATAAGCAAAGTGAATTATAAAAATTTATTAAGGAAAATCGCATTCTATCAAAATATCAATACAGCTTTAGTCCAAATTTCTTCATCACAGACTCAATTTGATCAATTAAAGAGAAAACAAAATCTAATTTAAATAAAAAATTATCCACGGCAGTTTCATTCCTTGATCTTAGTAAGACTTTTAATTCAATGAATTTTGAAATTTTACAGTCAAAATTGCTCAATCAAGGCTTTAGCACAACAGTGATTATATTTATTCTTAGGTTTTTGAATGATCGTAAGCAAAGAGCAAAAATGGATAGAAATCTATTCAGACTATGTAACAACCAATTTGGGAGTTCCTCAAGGCACTATACATGGTCCAATATTGTTTTACTCTTTATTTGAATGATGTCTCCAAAACAATTCCTAATAGAACTATATATCAACATGCCGATGATACATGTATATGAAGAACAGCTCAAAATCCTTATGATAAAGCTACCAGACAATTAACTGAAGACATTGAGGACCTAATTTTATTTTTATATTTTAAAAGAAATAAATTGAAAATCAATGCAGATAAGACACAATTTACTATCTTTTCACATAATGAAATTAATTATTTAGGAGTAGTGATAGATACAGAATTGAAATTTGATGAATTCCTTTCTCTTAAATGACGAAAAATATGGCTGGTGTAAAATATTTATTTCACCTTAAGCTCGTAGGGAAATCATTTCATACAGAATACACTCTTTTGTTTTAAGCTAATTGAATTTTTTTTTCTTTGTTTTTCAAAGTATCAACGCTCGCAATAGGTCATCCTTAGTAAAAATCTATAATTGGGAATTAAGGTCGCTAAATTTTATTGATTAGCATCAGTCAATCAATGAACTTCGATCATTTTACAATATTTTGTCTCCATTTTATTCTATTCAATATCAAACTTTGTGTTTAACTCATAAGTTTATAAATGGACGTAATTCTCTAAATTTTTTATAACATTATATTATATTTTTAATCAATGAACAAATATAATTTGCAGTAAAATTTATTATCAGGACTTTTTTACATTTAATTTTTGCGCATTATTTAATAATCTGAAGGTTACAATGAAAATCAAACAAAATTATAAGCATTTTCAAAAAAAATTAAGGATTACCTTTTGAAATTGCGAAAAACTGTAGGTCAATCTCAAATACGCACCCTTTTAGTAAATTATTTGAAAAATTAATGCCCGTTCAAATCAACCAATTTCTTACATCTGAGAATATTTTATTATCTAAACAAAATGGTTTCCGCGCAAAGCATAGTATAAGTGATGCAATTATTTCAATTACTGAAAAAATACCCCCTAATATATCCCAAAATAAATCCAGTTGCATAACTTTTTTAGACTTGAACAAAGTTTTTAATTCAATGAATTTTGAAAATTTGGCGATTATACTTCATAATTACGGATTTTAACAAAATTCAATTAAGTTACTTATGAATTTTTTAGAAAACAACAACGTGTATTAATGAATAATATGAAATCTGAATATATTTAAACAGATCAAAGTGTGCCTCAAGGCACAGTTGCACTCTTTAGTCCTACCTTCCGTCGGCACTTGCTGCTCTCTTCTCTTTCACACTTTTCTGTATTCCTCCAGTATTCTCCATCACCTTCTACTTATACCTTGCTTGTCTCCCTACTTCTATCCTCCTCTGGTATGCCTTCTTTCTTTCTACCTCTGTTCTTATTTTCTCTTACTCCATAGTGACCTCCAATAGTTAGCCCTTTGGTTGCTCTTCTACATATTCCTCTAGTTCTAGTGCTTCTGCTGCTACAGCTTCCTCCACACTTAGCTGCAATTTTTCTCCTTTATGACTTGCCATGTACAGTCTTTCTATTTAAGGTAAGTGCTCTCTGTGCTGCTACTACATTCATTGTTTCCCTGTTTAGCTCCCTAAATTCATTCCTGGTCCACCGAACTATTCCTGCCGAGCATCTTAACACTGATATTGCGCATGTATTAATTGCCTTTATGCTATTCTGCCATTAAATGCTGACTTCTGTAGTACCTTCATTGCTGTCCCCTTTTATTTCTTAGCCTCATCCTAATTTCCACTATCTCTCCTCATCACTCCTAAATACCTGTACCCGTCCTTGACTTTCTCAATCTTTTCCCCGCTACTCTTCCTCAAACCTCCTCCATCTGTAAACTTGCCGTGAACTTTTCCAGTCCAAATTCCAACCCAGACTCTACTTGCCTTCTTTAATATCTCTATTTGCTTTTGTAAAGTCTTCCTTGAACTAGCATACATCTAATTATTATTATTATTCTTATTCTTATTCTCTTTCTTATTATTATAATTATTATTTTTATTATCAGATAATATTATAATTTTGAGTTACAACGAACTAATTTAGGTAATGTGTATGCTGAACTTAAAGAATGTTACTTTTATGGCTGGCATTCCTATCTATCAGATATTTCCAATCTATTTTTTATGGTTATGAACTTTTGCTTCGTGATGGGCACTGTTGGCAGACTATGTGCTATTTTGTTTGTAAGTTTTACTTGATAAATATGATGTGTATAAAAAGGAAGATGCTTTATGTGGCATACTTCTTTTGAATTCAGTGTCATTTAAAGGATTTTACTTTTATATTCTACAGTTATTTTAGTTGAATTTTTAAAGAAAATATAAATTGGGGACCACATCATAGAAACAAGATTTACTTTCTGAAATAAAATAGGTTCAACAGCTATGTTTATCTCGCATGCATCGAATAACCGCAAGTAGCAACCAAATCTTTTTATCAACAAAGGTTGAATATTTCATATAAATGGCTCAAAAAATCAAAATCGATTAGTCGTTAGACGTTGTAACTTATGCAATACTTATTAAGCACTTGGTTGATATCGGTATTTAGCAGTTCATAATTTAGCGGATGGTGTCTTTACTTAGCTTAATCGAGTGGAATCTAAGAATGAAATATGTAGATGATACAATGGATTGGAACTATTTTGGAAAGAAACAAAGCTGTGCGAGTTACTCCTGCTAAACTTAAAATGGATCGTGCCCAACATTTAATAAGGAAAACCTTCAAAAGATATTTTTATTTAAATTTTTAAACGACCAGCTTACCAAACAGTCATGTTATCACCGAATATTTTACCACTATGCTGTCCGTGCTTGACGACTGTGCTGTGATCTGACGGTTTGACAAAGTCGAAATGAAAGAAGTCAAAAAAATCTCCAAAAACTAGCACACAAAATAATCATGCCGGATATTTTTGAGGAGAGTTTCCTCTGGTTTTTTCTTTTAAAATCCGCGACTCGACTCCGTCACAATGACCTCTGACTATGCGCATAGCATACCGCAATGTGTTTGGGATATCTTTGCGCTACTGTTTTGCGGGCATGCCAGGGGCGTCGGGCGCTTAAATAACCAGGCATATGTTATGACCATTCAAATAAAGTCTGGTATACGATAATATGCTGTATAATGACGTAAGCTTTTTCTGCTTTTAAAAAAAAATTTAATAATTTACCTAAAAATTTATGCTTTTCAAACAAAAATTTTAAATTTTGTTGTACATTTGCTGTAATAAAATGACAGAAATGCAAAACACTAATCTCTATGCATGATCTTTGATAGAATTAATATATTTTATAGGAGTCGTAAAAAGTTTCTCTCTAAAAGACAAAGTTATATAGTACTTTGGTGTATTTTGATTAAATTTCGCGGCATTTTACGTTTTTCTCAATAGATGGTTGGCAGACCGGGCCACTCATTCCTGCCCTGTGAATTCCTACGAATGGGTGGGCACCGGGCATTGGTAGATAAACGGGCGCAGGGCGAGCACGGGCAGAATTAAATCTAAAATGCAGAACACTACTTTGCACATCAAGAAGCATTGAAAGTTCTTTGTTGCTTCTGTGGGCTCAAAACTTTATAAATACATGAAAATTAGGTAAGGAGAGAATATGAATCATTTTCAAAAACTGGAAATTTTCAAATAAATCTTGTTATCTTTTCAACAATCCATCTCCAGCAAATGTGGAAAAACGGTTTTTCCTTTGAAACGGTCTCCAGGCTGCTTAAGGTTAATATTTTAAAATTATGATTTGAACTTGTTATAATTTTTACTTCTTAAACAGTATTTCGATAGTATATTTTCACATCGTAAATTATGGTAGGCAGTAGAACCATGGCTTTATAATGCAAGATGTGTGGTATATTTCAATATCTATGCAAATATACTCTTAGCAAATATGTTGCTATTCTACCGGGTCTCGCCGGGTCACATCTTGTCCGTATCGCATGACCCACCTTGTCACATTTTGTGACCCTGTTGCAACTCTGGCTACCATGGTATATATGCTGAAGGAGAAATACTAAGGTTTTTTGTCAAATCCTCGTCTGATTAAGAAATTTAAAAACAATGCTTTTAACAGTAAACAATTATATATTATGATATAATAATTGCAACGACTGTGTCGACACCGGAGAAAAAAAATTTGGACTAAAACTGCAACGTTGTCTGATCAGGTCTCATGATTGGAATCTATCACCAACAATATTGCTAAACAAATTGTGGAACTAGATGAGAAACAAGGCAAGTTGATGGAGAATTTCCGAAAGTCGATGGAGCAAATCAAACCGTCATCCTGCTGTAGTACTAAAGCCAAACCAAGCACTGAGGTTAGTGATATTCATATGTCAAGATTAGTAATTAGTGGCATTCCCGAGTCAACCGAAAATCATTTCGAAAACGACAAAAACGAGGTGCTGAAAATTTTCAATTTTCTGGAAGAAAGTACAAATGTAATACGTTTTTCGAATCGGGAAATCTAGCAGCGGTCGGGTTAGACCAATAGTCGTTGACGTTGGCTCAGTTTGTTCCAGGCGCTGTATTGTATCCAAAGCATTTCGTTTGAAAAATTTTGAAGATTACAAGGTATTTGTAAAAGGAGAACTAAGCGTCAGTGACAGAGCAACTGAAAAGATTCTTCTTCAGCAAAGATACAAACTTATGAAAGAGCATAACGTAGATAAGTCCAGACTAAAAATAAGAAATTTGAAACTCTTTCTGGATGAGGAGGAGTACAAGGAGCAACAAAATAATT
>CABFPE010000503.1:200469-211886 GCA_900660155.1 Hofstenia miamia
ACATGCGATTCAACCAAAATGTGACAGATCACTTTTGAACCAATCATTAGTCTAACAGTGGCCTAATGTATATTCAAGGCATAGTACATACGCATTCCTAATTTACATTAAATGAATATCAGTCGCAGAATAATAATAATAATAATAATAATAATAATAATAATAATAATAATAATAATAATAATATCACAGAAAAGTTAAAGGAGACAGGCATAGGGTATAAAATGGAGAAGAATGGTAAAGCAGTGAGTCACCTGTGGTACATGGACGACCTGAAGATGTACGCTAGTTCAAGGAAAATGTTGCAGAAGCAAGTGGAGACATTGGAGAAGGCAAGCAGAGATTCAGGGTTGGAGTTTGGATTAGGAAAGTGTGCAGCAGTGACAATGACTAGAGTCAAGTGTGTGGATGGGGAGGGTTTGAGGACAAGCAGTGGGGATAAGATTGAAGAAGTCAAAGAGGGGTACAAGTACTTAAGTGTGATAGAGAAAGATAGAACCGATCATGAGGAAATGAGGACAATGTTAAGAAAAGAATACAAGAGGCCAGGAATGTAGAAAGCAAAGAGAAAGAGAAGATAGACAAGTACAGCGTGTTGACAGAGGAAATAGAAATGCTGTAATGTTAAAGAAAGTCGAAGTAGTCCCGGTAGTCGTAGAAGGACTAGGAGCAATGAATAAAGGGCATAAAAGATACCTGGAGGAGTTAAGATGTAGTACAGAAGATAGCGCTGTAAGGAACACCTAGAGTCCTGGAAAAGCTCTGAGACACCCTTGGAACTGGTGAGTATCCCGAGCTAAGAGAGATACCAGCATAAAACTGTGAGAAAATAATGAGATAATAAACATATAAACGCACTGAACTCAATTATAATGGTGTAAGCAGTAAGTCACTTTACCCAGTCAAAAAAATTAAAACAAATTTGTAATTATAAAATTATAATTTGGAAATTATTTAAAATAAACAAACATGCAACTAAATATTTATAACCGATCTGCGAAGTGTTGTTCTTCAAGAGTCAATACACAACAGGATTCTTCTCTTGATGGATGGACATATTAGCCAACACAAGTCCTTGTCATTGTCGAGAGCTGCCCAAATTCTTTAGCTTAACGGCTTTGCGAAAATATCTTGTGAGTAGACACTTTCTTTCAGGTTATCCCACATTAAGCAATCGCAAGGAAACAGGTCTGGCTATCTTGGAGGTCATTCAATGGTTCCTCTCCTGCCAATCCACATATGGATAGCGTCATTCAAAAAGTCATGGCCATAAGTAACCGATGAAATCACATTTAAAAATTCATCGTTTTACCAAGCTTATAAATATTTACGTTTACATATGTCGCACATTTAAATATTATTTGTTTTCCTTGGCTAATAATTATATAAGTTTGTTTTACCGCATTGTAGTTGACTATGCCTCCAAGATTAACAACATACAAGTTAAATTGTGCCTCCGCGTGTAGATAGTTTAAAAATTGGTTTGGGAAAAGTGTTCGCTGGAAAACTTTGAATGATTTGATTGTAAAAGTTCGATGATACTGGCAATGTCTGTGACCGTCCACGAGAAGGAGCACAGTCTAAAGTTTACGGCGTATTATAAATAATTTAAAGTTCCAAATTTGGCGACCACGTCTAATCCATGCAATGAACGAAGACGACCCAGATCGTCGTTTACAGTTCTGTTATCAATTCAACGATACACTTCTCCCTTATGTCGATCAAATTGTATGGAGTGATGAAGCCAATGTTTCTCTTTTAAATGGCACTACCAACAGACACAACTGTGCGTATTACTCTCCTGAAAATCCACATATTGTTTTTAAAAACCATACAAATTCGCCAAGTCTAAAGTTTACGGCGTATTATAAATAATTTAAAGTTCCGAATTTGGCGACCACGTCTAATCCATGCAATGAACGAAGACGACCCAGATCGTCGTTTACAGTTCTGTTATCAATTCAACGATACACTTCTCCCTTATGTTGATCAAATTGCATGGAGTGATGAAGCCAATGTTTCTCTTTTAAATGGCACTGCCAACCGACACAACTGTGCGTATTACTCTCCTGAAAATCCACATATTGTTTTTAAAAACCATACAAATTCGCCAAGTCTTCGGAACGGCGTATGATTACAAGCTTTGATTTCCGCAATAAGGGAAATAGTTGGTCCCAATGGTGACGGTGATGACTACTACCACACCATTACTCTACATATGTAAGATAATCAATTGATAATGGATTCCCAGAGCACTGGATAGGAAGAAGAGGCTTTGTCGAATTGCCTGCCTGAAGTTCTGATATGACTCTGATGGACTATGCCGTATGAAAAATAATAAAAGAAAATGTATTCAAAGTACGTAGCCAAAGTCTGGCAGAATTACAAGAAAGAATTGTCGGTGCATTCAACAATTTTGACGAAATTTGGTCAAGAATATTGTAGATCTGTGCCAAATCGTATAGAAAAGTGTATTTTGTAGGGATGGACATCATTTTGAGTGATAATTTCTAGTTTTTACATTCTCTGTATTAAATTTGTATTATGTGTTTAAATTAAGATGATAACACACATTCATTTGTGAAAAATTTGTACTATGTGTTTTCAATAAATACAACACTATGGCATTAATCGGTTACTTATGACCATCCTGTACAATTCAGCAAAGTGCGGTGGAGTCTCATCTGCATCCAAATGTTACTGTCGGAATCTATGGTATTTTTAGTCACATCAAAGAAAGGGATCCTATACACCAGTTGGACGTATTTTTGCGAATTGGGTACAGTGGCGTATGGCTACCTTTATATAAACTTATTAATAAAAAGTAGATAGAAGCTGAAAAAACGAAGAACGAAAATACATTGAGAGTAACAGTTGCAATCACGATAGGCCTAATTCAGAGATAAAAAAGTAAGGAAGTAAGAAAAGCCAATATTTGAATAAACATACATTTGGTTCGAACTACTATTGTATTATTAAAAATTCTAAAATCCGACTCATTCAAAAAATATCTGAGAAAGTACATTACTTTGTTTTAATGACTGGTTTGGAATATAAATCAACCTAGAAATGCCAATATTACAACCATTACAAAAAAGGTTTCACTTTGAAGAGATGCGATTTCTTCTGTATTAACACACATATAGAATATATAGATATGAAATGCAAATGGACAGATTAAGCACATTCTTTAATTAAATTTAGGGCTAAAGCTTTAAATCAACTCAAATTCAAATTGAGCCCAGTTTCCAATTATGAATAAAGCAAAAAGAAAACTTATATATTAGATCCTGCACATTTACTTTTCTCGATATCAAAAACTCCTAAAATGAAAATTTAAAATTTAAAATGTTTAACAAATACGATTTAAAAAATAAGTTTTTCAAATGATAAATGAAAATGATTTTGCATGTACGAAATAACTAGTGCTTACATTCTTAAAAAAAACAAGACCTTGAATCAATCAAACGATAGACTACTGATGTTTGATACAATTCCGAACGAGGTTGCTTTAGAGAAGATAAAACATCCTTGTATGTGCTTACTGAAGACATTTGCTCTTTGCACTGCACGCAAACAGGTGAACAAGATATAAATTCGGGAGCAGTAGGGAAAAAAGACTTCAACAATTCCCAAGCACTCATAGGTATGATCTTAAAACGGGTAACATCTGGAATAAGATTGGAATGAGGGCAGACCTAAAAAAAACTAGTTAATAAATACATAAAAAGCGCGGTCATATAAAAGAATACATTAGTATCTCTCTACAGTTTGCGCAACACTCTTCCATGCAAAACTTCGAAATAAAAGAAATATTTATTATACATGTATATTGATTTAAAAAGAGTAAAGACCACAAAAAACTCTAAAATTCAATTCACTCAATGCCTTTTCATTACTTTGTATTGTAAAGCTGCAAATTAAAGAATGAAATCAACGATATCCAACTCTCGCAGCAATGGGTCAGTACTGGAGCAGAAAGAATGAAACAATTTAACAGAATCTATTATTTTTCATTACTTACAAAACAAACTACCAAGCATGGTCTGAAATGTAGACATTCATATTAAACTACTTAAAAATCGCTTTGATAACATTTAACCCGTTTTTACCTGGGGGCTGATTTGACCCCCCTTCATATTTTTAGATATAACTCAGAGACCATTTTTTAAAATAAAATATCCTTCTATGACTTTTTTCTTTAATTTGTTCTGCAACTTTTGATGCAAAAATTATGCAGATGGGGTCAAGGGTTACAAAATTATAGCAAATCGGCCCCTCAGTAATTACTGCTACAAAAAAGCCCAGTGTAAAATAAGCTTAACAGTAAAAACGTAACAATCATTGTTGGTAGCTTGGCGAAAGTTTAATTCTATTAGTCGTGGTATAACCAAAACAATAGATAAACAAGAATTCAAACGAAACGACTTAACAATTTCGCATTTAGTAATTGCTGCATCACTTGAATTAAATGAAAAACATAAAACATTGGAGTTAATACCAATTTAAAAATTGGTAGAAGAAATAAGTAATTAGTTACACTGATGCACAATTTTTAAAGAATACTAAAGAGTATTGAATTATGTACATAGTAGTGTGGAATAACTTGCGAATTTTCAGTAACCATGATTGGTTTAAAATATCGTACAAGAGCAATGTTTACGATGCTTTATACAATTTTAATTCAACAACTAAAATAGATTAAAAGAAATACAATGCTTAAATTTATAAATAACAAGTAAAAATGAAAATAAGAGTCATATTATCAAGACTTCACGTACAATTTCCAAATTAAAACCGCCATCTGAGAAATCTTTTTCTTTAGCCAAAGATCGCCATTTTTTGAAAGAGCGCTTGCCAACAATATACGAAGGAGTGGAAGAATTTTTCAAAATTTCAGCAATCAGAATTTGAGCGTTTGAAATTCTTTCGGCTAATTGTTTCTCTTTTAAATGATCATTTATGCAAACAACGCAGGGACGGAGGATTGGTCCAACGATTCCGTAAGAATGAATGACAGAGTTTAAACCCTGCAAAGACACCAATTTCACCTAAATCCACTATTACAACTGTTCCGAAGTGAGATTAATTTAAAAAAACACTCACAAAATTGTTATCGAGAGCCATTCTGTATGGCATCAGCTTTTCTAACTGGCCTCTATTTAAAATGATATTCACAACAACCGTTTATTGCGAGGAATGATGAAATATCGCTATTTGGGATATTTTGAATAAGCGTTCAAACATGCCTTAGGAAACCAACAACTAAAGTTGATATAACAAAGCAATTCTAAGAACTACCAATATTATTTCATTACTGATATGGCTGAATTAAAAGTATATGCCAGTAAAAATTTTCGTGATTAATAATATTTTCTAATCTGAGACTAAGAAACGATTATGCTTGCGATGTGAAAGAGAAGAAGTACTTATTAAAAAAGATCAAAACGCATGAATAGCAAAAATGCAAAACGAATTTTACAAAGTACAACAAATTATATGAAAGAATGTAACAATATATGAAGTTAGTAATAGTGATACCGATTTAAAAATTACAAGCAAATTCTGAAAACATAAACAGTAAATTAGAAATCAAGAATTTGCACCTCTCCAACGTTGTGTGGATCCAATGCTTCATGTTCACAAATCAGATTTTGCGTTGAAATTGATTGGCAACAATTAGGATCTGAAAACCACTTTCGGAGCCACTCGGTTGGAATGAAAACGGGCTCATCTTCCAAAAAATGTTCAAGATTTATTAACATTAAATGAATCTCTTCGTGCTCTATAAATTTAGAATCTATCAAAGATTTCTTCTGATCTTCGAAATCGGAAACCGCATCCTCAACTTCCATATTGTGACTTTCAACAATTGCAGCTAAAATGAGAGTTTACTATTATTAATGAGAAAAGACATCTAAATAGCCTTAACATTAAAAACACTTTTTTTCATTAAGAATAAAGATACGCAAATATAAGTACATACTCTTGGATTAACAGTTACCCGAAAGATTGAGTATGTCTATCAAAAATTCTTGCAAATTGTTAGTAAAATAAAATGAGAAATTCAAGAATAAGCAACGGAAGCAGGTCCATAGCCCCGTCTGCAACATCAGTTGAATTTTATTTTTCTTAAAGAATTGAGAAACACAAATTTGGTTAAGTAAGAGTAATCGCTTACTAAACGTTTGTCAATTTTCTGTATGTAAACCTGGAAAACCATGAAATATAAGTTACACAAAATTTCATAAGTTTAAGGTGATTTCCAATTTATGCTTATGTATATGTTACTCTAATTATATTATAGATAATCCAATTCAGCCTACTACTTCAAATTGTTGGATGGATCGAAACACTGTTGAATTTCAAAGAAGATGTCTTATCGATGGTGGTTTCCACCATAGTTTTTTGCAGGACAATGCTAGACACACAAAATAAACACAAAACCTTAATAGTCTTGAATTTACTATTATACCTCATCTATCATATTAACCGGAATAATATTTGCTTTGCATTTCAGAAGAACAGGAACAATTGGAAAAATGGTTTAGAGAACTCAGAGAGCTCAATTCTGCGATTTGATCAGTAAATTTTTTAGAGGATTAACTTCACTGCAACGATTTGGCAAATATTACTTTCTTAAGAGGAACTTTCTATTATCAACAATTTTATCTAAATGACCTTCTCAAGAGGTTCCTGATAAATCTAGGCGACTTCAATTGTGCTAGATTGTCCGTAGTTTTTAGCAAGGCCGTCTTAATATAATCAGGATGTTTCAGTGAAATAATTCATATTTAATTGAAGGGATAAATATCAAATTACTAGAGGTCGCCATTACCTCATTTGCATATTATTGTAACAGTGAATAGTTTTCTGCATGCATTGCTGTTTTCAGTTAAATATTTAGATATGGTAGACGGTAATTACATTAAATTCCTAACATTAAAATGCCAAAGAAAGAAATATCCAAATATTTATGCCATAAAAGAGCAAACAAATAAAACACCAATAAATAAAATCCCAATGAAATATAATGCCAAAGCTAAATAAAATCCCAAATGATTTTAATACCAAAAGTGAAAATCCCAAAGAATTAAAATACCAAAAGTGAAAATCCCAAAGAATTAAAATACCAAAAGTGAAAATCCCAAAGAATTATACAAAATTAAGGCAATCAATATTCAAATGTGGCACTCCAATCAGAGTGGTTTATAGATTTCGGTTGTGCTAAATAGTAACACGGTAAATGAGGGTGTAATTTCAAATTATTTAATGACCTTTGCATTTCAATCAAATTACATAGAGCGCGATATTATGTACAAAGAGTACTATTTAATCAAAAATATTGTTTTGCATAAATATAACGTTTATAGTAAAATATATTTATTTTTTATGACTTGTTTTAAAAGCTGACATACTTAAACACATATATCACGTGTTAGGAATTTCGTTAATTATGATATATTATCATTCTATATCGATTATTCTTTAAACGTTGTACGTGTTTTGTTGTATTTATCATTGTTTTACCTTATATGTGTATATATTTTGTCCAAGCGTTTTGCGAGCGTTGCGCGGCGCTCTTCTCTTTACTTTGAATAAAAATTGAATAAAAAATCTTCAATTTTCGAGAACCTAGTACAAAATGTTAAATATAAACATAATTTTTAACACGCTCTTCAAAGGCGTTAAGTTAATTGTACTGCAATTACTTCTATTGTTTAAAGAGCACCACCAGTGATCGTAAATACGGTCAGTGCTAAAAAATGGTTGCAAAGGAAAGATTACAACTACGATTAACAACAATTATGTTTCAGAGGCAGGGAGTCACAGTCATGAAAGCGCTGAAGAAAATATTATTATTGCTCAAAAAATAAGGTGTGCCATGACAGAGAAAATAAACCAATCTCCATCACTATCTTCTGAAGCTGAATATCGCGATACAGTTTTGCTCATTTCAGAGAATGTTAGTGGTTTTCTCCCTTCGGAACAATCTATTAAAAGCTCTCCCAATTTATTTAAAAAATTCTATCAAGTACTTATAACAAATAATTGCTTTTTTAAAAGCAAAATGTAAGCGTAGAGTTCAATCAATGTCATTGCACACTTTTAATTGGCCTAGAATATGATGTGTTGACATTTTCTGATTGAAGATTATTACTTAATTGGCACACCAAGTATTAAAATTTCCATAATTAGTATTTAAATAAAATATTACTATAACAACTATTTTACAATAAGTCCGAATTTTCTATGCTAAAAAAATAGTTATTTGCGATTGATAAAGAAATTGAAATTTATATTAATTTAATTTTTTTGAGATTTTCGAGTGGATTTTCAAAAATTTTGTATGATACCAATAATATTTAAACACAACACCTCAATATTTTATAGACCACTAAAGTAAACACAAAATTTTATAAAAAAACTTAAATAAATGTGATTTGTATAAGGCATTTTGCATTATATATTTTGATGTCTGTTTCAGTTGGTAAATGGCAAAATTAAGATTTTAAACGGCCTCGTTCAGTGGCACACTTATTTTCTGATGATTCTACTCTCGAGCAATCAAATTCGTCGGGCATAAATTAGAGCTACCCTCTCGTAACCATTTATTTGGGATTTTATCTTTTGCTATAATAATTATTTGGCATTTTCACTGTTTGGTATTTTAATTTTTTGGCATTTTCATTATTTGGGATTTCCATTTTGGCATTATATTTCTTTGGGATTTTAATGTTTGGTGTTTTAATTTTGCCCTTCTCGTTACAAATCGTGGTAAACACCTGCAGTGTCTATAACTGCAAATCAAATTACAATACTAACGCGACGCCCAAGTAGCATTTTCAATCGTATTTGCGCAGCCATTTGGCTGCATTGCGTAGTTTTCTTCAAATTTCACATTTTAGGTTGCCCTTACAGCGGTAGACAGCCAAAGGGCGACTCTAAGGTAAATGGATCGACTAATCACACGACATTTAACACGTAATTGGGCACATGTTTTATTGGTCATTGCACTTTTTGTTTTGCCTGCTCGGTGTTAATACATGTTCACTTTCTTCTATTAAAATAGTACACAATATTGCACGTAGCTTGGTTGCTCCATATGCACAACGGTGTTTTGTTGGCTAACTTGCACTTAGATGATTGATATTAACGTTTAGAGTTCATTAGACAAATATCAAAATATAATTAATAGACTTTAGTCCGAATACATAATTCATATACCTTCTTCAAATTCAATGATTGTGAATGTAAGAAAATTGTTTTAATTCCGAAACGCGATATATTTTTTTGTTTTCTTAGATAAGCCTCTAATTATGCTTGTATTGAAAAGAAATTTAAACTAATAAAATTTTTTAATATTTCAAACTAAATGAATTTAAACGTAGGCTACATTTTATTTGTATGATTTTTTAGTTTTTCACTGGTTACTCCAAATTTTATACTTAGTGCTGAATGAACATAATGAACTTTGCTCCGATAGGTAGACTTTTAAATTTGAAACTTGCATTAAAGGCGTGCTTCAACATCATCATTCTATCTTCAAAGTTCTATCGTAATGGCTGATTTTCGACTGAACTCTGTGCTCAAATAATTGTTCTTCACTCAGAAAACTGGTCTCAATGGCAAATTGCAGCAAAATTCAACATTTCGAAGACAGGAGTATAGAAAACAATCCGCTGATTCGAAAATACTGATGAATATCAATCATTGAAACGCAGTGGCCGTCCAAAATGCACAACTACCCGAACTGACCATTCAATTTGAACAATAGCGTTAGCCATCCTGAATGGTCAGCTTCTAAGATTCGCAACGAATTGTTCAAATACTATTAGGCGCCGCTTGCGAGTGAATTTTAATCTCAAATCAAGAATTCCAGCCGTGAAACCTTTATTATCAAAAAATAACATTCGAGAAAGAAAGTTTTGCAGAAGATTGAGATCTTGGACTGCAGAAATGTGGGCCCAAGTCATGTTTTCAGACGAAACAATCATAAAACAATTCAGTCGAGTTGCTTTGCGTGTTCGTCGGCCAGTTGGTAAGCGCTATTGCTTAAAGTACATCCGACCATTAGTTAAAAACTGCCCTCAGATTATGGTTTGGGGAGCAATCTCTGCAAACGGACGTGCCGCCATCGCATTCATTCCTCGAGGAACCACCATGAATGCGCAAAGATACCTTGCAATTTTGAAAGAATAGCTTCCAACTCACATGGGTGTTCACTCGTGCCATGTCACACGGCGAAGTTGGTGCGAAGCTGGCTCAGACGTCAAACTTTTCAAGTCTTGGAGCCATGGCCGGGGTCGAGCCCAGACTTGAACCCAATCGAGAATTGCTGGAGCATTCTCAAGAACAAAGTGCATTTTAAGTACTCAAATTCCTTGAAAGCTCTAAAGCAGAAAATTTTGACCACCTGGACGCAAGAGATTTCGTCAAAATTTTGCAAATCTCTAATCGATTCAATGCCTCGACGAATCCAGCAAGTGTCGGCCAACAACGAACATTCTTCTAAATACTGAAATTTCTGTTTTTTTCTGTTTAAGAGTGTTTTGAATACAAGCTTTTGTATTTCATACTGTATTTGTCTTTGTTTTTAAACATTAAACCACGACCGTGATTAAACATATTACATAGAATCATTCATGAGGGCGAAATTCTATCATAAAGTTGGATATTTTGATTTGAAGCAGGGTGGTCTTAGACTTTTGGTGACGACTGTAAAAGCACATGAAAGCTAGTGTTATTCTTTTTAAGTCACTATTCATTCATTGGTAGCAGAAAATTTTGAAAATAAAAGGTTTTATCTTATGAAAATCACTAAAAATTTATTATATTTCAATATTTACATGAAGCTTAGACAGTTTTTGAAAATAGGTATATAATACGGGGGTGTATAGCGGTGGTGGTGGNGGGGGGGTGATGGAGAGTGGACAGTCGTTCTCCCTGTTTAGCTAACAAATAAGAATATTAAAGCAACTCAGTAATTAAATTCTATATTTTTCGTAACAATAACCGACGCATTTTATGCTGCTTGTTTAACCTTCTTATGTAAAATTTGAATGAAGAAAAAGCATGACGCAATTTAATAAATCGTGAAAAATTTTATTATGAATATTATTTTTATACAATTTGTCCACCCTCCCACACTAACGTTCAAAAAAATAAATTTTGGAATACCCCTAATGTACATAGTATTTATTAGACTCCAGTTCCGATGTTGAAATGAATTCAATTGCAGACGTCCAGGAAATAGTTTCGATCCCAAATGTTCAGCCTACTTCAGCAAATGAAACATTTTCGGACAAAATATCGAAATGGTGTATATCTGAGAGAATTATCAATAAATTATTAAACATTTTGAAAGACGAGGGATTTATGCTTCCAACTGATGCCCGAACTTTGTTAACGACTTC
>CABFPE010000503.1:215167-230235 GCA_900660155.1 Hofstenia miamia
CTTAGAGGCGCCATTGTGCAGTCGTTCAACACGATCGATGTGGAACTGTGTCAAAAAGTTTGCCGAAGTGTCGCAGAAAGATTTCAAAAGTGTGCTCAACATAATGGGGAACAATTTGAACATTTTGATTAATTTGCCTTTTCAAACTAAATATAAATTCTATACTTACTGCCATTGTTATTTTGATTTATCAAGAACTAATATTTTTCGGTAAGATTTTGTTTAATAAATCGGGCGTTACTTAATTAACACCCTGTATATTAGATTTGAAAAATGGATAAATGTATTTCATACAGTAAAAATATATTTCAAAACATTTAATGCAATACTAAATATTGTTTACCCTCCGTTATAAATGTCACGAACAATGATCTCTAAAGATTTTGCGCATTGTTGAGGTCAGGGCATATCAAGACTTTATATCATGTTCTAATTACTGTTACAAAACGCATGTATATATATACTGGGGTAGGGCCCGTTACCGGCACAGACAAAAGTGTGCGGGCTGGGTATAGCTCTGCATGAATATTTGTTGTTATTCGAATATCTTAAAATCATTTGTTTGATGTACATTAGGTCTACTCTATTTATCTATGTATACGTATTTCGTGTAATACTAATATTCATGTAGATTTGTCGTACAAAATTACAAAACAATATAAAAAATACTACACATAAAATTCATTTCCTTCATAAAATTTAACAAATTCAATTTCACTGTTTATCTTCTGATATTGATTGCATTGATAATAATATATATTGTGTACTATTTTAATAGAAGAAAGTGAACATGTATTAACACCGAGCAGGCAAAACAAAAAGTGCAATGACCAATAAAACATGTGCCCAATTACGTGTTAAATGTCGTGTGATTAGTCGATCCATTTACCTTAGAGTCGCCCTTTGGCTGTCTACCGCTGTAAGGGCAACCTAAAATGTGAAATTTGAAGAAAACTACGCAATGCAGCCAAATGGCTGCGCAAATACGATTGAAAATGCTACTTGGGCGTCGCGTTAGTATTGTAATTTGATTTGCAGTTATAGACACTGCAGGTGTTTACCACGATTTGTAACGAGAAGGGCAAAATTAAAACACCAAACATTAAAATCCCAAAGAAATATAATGCCAAAATGGAAATCCCAAATAATGAAAATGCCAAAAAATTAAAATACCAAACAGTGAAAATGCCAAATAATTATTATAGCAAAAGATAAAATCCCAAATAAATGGTTACGAGAGGGTAGCTCTAATTTATGCCCGACGAATTTGATTGCTCGAGAGTAGAATCATCAGAAAATAAGTGTGCCACTGAACGAGGCCGTTTAAAATCTTAATTTTGCCATTTACCAACTGAAACAGACATCAAAATATATAATGCAAAATGCCTTATACAAATCACATTTATTTAAGTTTTTTTATAAAATTTTGTGTTTACTTTAGTGGTCTATAAAATATTGAGGTGTTGTGTTTAAATATTATTGGTATCATACAAAATTTTTGAAAATCCACTCGAAAATCTCAAAAAAATTAAATTAATATAAATTTCAATTTCTTTATCAATCGCAAATAACTATTTTTTTAGCATAGAAAATTCGGACTTATTGTAAAATAGTTGTTATAGTAATATTTTATTTAAATACTAATTATGGAAATTTTAATACTTGGTGTGCCAATTAAGTAATAATCTTCAATCAGAAAATGTCAACACATCATATTCTAGGCCAATTAAAAGTGTGCATTTAATTGAGTGAACTCNTACCTACTGTGACTTTTTACGGGAGACAGGAAACAGATGGCGCACTTTACGCTCAGATCCGACAAAGCTGAGTGAAGTTTTTTTGCAGCAAGATAACGCAAGGCCCCATACGTCTTCTACCACAACCAATTTCCTGACATCAAGGAACGTTACAACTATTGCTCAACCTCCTTATTCACCTGACTACAACATGTTGGACAGATGGGTATTTCCTTATTTAAAGAAATCCTTCCGGAAAGTGACGTTTTCAAATTCACAAGAAGTGGAACAAATGGCGTTGCAGCAATTACGAGCACTTTCACTCGATCGAATGGCAAATGAAATTGAAAAGTTGAAAGAACATCTAAGTAATGTTATTATTAACCGTGGTAACTATATTGTGTAATAAAGTTTTGTTTTTTGTACTTACGTGTTTTTAACTTACATAAATCGGGCAGGCTCATTACTTTCTTGGCACGCTTAGTATTACAAGATTTTAGATCCAAACAAAAGTCTAGAATTCCAATGATTACATCCACATGGGAACTCCTCAGCCTCCTCCCTGTCTTAATACATACAGTCAACTAGTAACTCCTCAATTAAATGTTGCGGCGAATTTTTTTCATTTTTTACTGAACATTTTTTTATGTTTTAGATCTTCATTTCAACGAACGGTTGCACAAATTGACTCTCATTCAGAAGCCATCATGCCTACCTTGATGTATGTTAAATAAAAATAACTTTGTTTGAATTTCTTATTTTTCGTAGACACATTGAAGAAAAGCTGGATGTATTATCCAAAATTGTGATTGGTCATGATAAAAAGATAAACCAAGTTTACAGTCAAATCTGCAATAAGGATGTTCCCAATTTACAATTTAGAATACAAACCGAATCAACATTACATGAACTGGAATCTTTAAATCAATCATTGAAGAATGATTCCTTTATGAACAATTTAGTGAGTTATTCATCTATATATATATATTCATAAGATACGCTGAGTACACTTTTTTTCTACATAGATTCGTTATGTATTTTTTCAAAAATTTATAGATTTGCTTTGTACAAAAAATATATTTATATATACGCTTTGTACCTGTTTTTTTAAAAAAAATTTTTTTTTAATTTTTAATCTAGTACACTTAATATTACTTGAAAATGCGTATAATTTTTATATTCCTCATCGGTATATACTGTTAGATGTTGGCGCATGCTAACAATATTTTTATTACAAACATAAGAAAATCTTTTTTTAGATGGCTTGTGGCGATCAGTGACTTTTCTTTGGCTCATTTCCACAACATCTAGTTCAATATTAAGATCAACAGAACTTATATCACAAAATTTATCATTCTCAGTCATTCTAAAAAAATATAGAATAATAGTACAAAACGAATATATAAATATATTTTTTGAAAAAATTCCTAAAATTTGACCTATTTATTAGAAGTTGCTCAAATTCTTGTATCTAGACCTTTATGCAGATCTGATAGCACACTAATACTAAAAAAATAATTCGATCAATTTTTTAAAAAATGCGGAGCAGGATTCGCTCTGTACTATGGGAAAAACTGGGCCAGATACGCTTTGTACGCAAAAATCTCGATTCCCATAGTACAGAAAGTATCTTATGAATATATATATATATATATATATATATATATACATANTGAAGTTATTTCCTTACTACGACTGACTACCCTATGCATTTTCCACAGTATCACATGCACCTAGTAAGAGACATTCCTTCTTCACTGGATTCACTTTCACATTAAAGTTACTTACAGTGGCTACATTCGTTACAGTATTTACCTTAATATAAAAGGTTAATATGTAATTAAGAGAAACTACTCAATTCTTTATTAATTATGACCAGTAAAGCCTGAAAAAATTTGGCCTGTATCCGGCCGATCTGTAAAGCCTGCAGGTTGGTGTGCAACTCTGATCTGAAGTCTGTTTTTTTATGGACCCCCCAATCTGTGGGTTCCTGTGGAATTTTGAATCATATACATATATGTAGACCCCATTTGGTATTGTTGAAATAACCCCACAAGTGTTGCAGCTTGCTAGTATAACACTTGCAGCTTATTGAAGTTATGTAAATTGAGTTCTTAAAATGCTTAGTTCAAATGCAGCACAAATTANCCCCATTTGTGGGTTCCTGTGGAATTTTGAATCATATACATATATGTAGACCCCATTTGGTATTGTTGAAATAACCCCACAAGTGTTGCAGCTTGCTAGTATAACACTTGCAGCTTATTGAAGTTATGTAAATTGAGTTCTTAAAATGCTTAGTTCAAATGCAGCACAAATTAAAGGTATTTGAAGCTCAAAATCACAGCTTAATGACAATTAATTTATTAGACATTAAGGATTGGGATTCTGTGGGAAAACTTGATAGTGAATTCCTGAAATAAACAATTTGTAACTTAAAAATAATAAAAAAAACAAATAAATGTTGTTTGGCCATATTCCAAAATGAATGCAACAGCATAATTAAGTTTGATCAGCTTAGGTTGTTACCAAGGGCCCATATATGTGAAGGTGTTACAAAGGGCCCGATTGGAAAAAAATTCCCGCCAAAATAAAAAATTTTGACAAGTAGCTCAAACAATATTTAATAATGTATTTAAGTACACATTAGTAAAAAAATCTCAAAAAANCCCTGAAATAAACAATTTTTAACTTAAAAACAATAAAAAAACAAATAAATGTTGTTTGGCCATATTCCAAAATGAATGCAACAGCATAATTAAGGTTAATCAGTTTAGGTTGTTACCAAGGGCCCATATATGTGAAGGTGTTACAAAGGGCCCGATTGGAAAAAAATTCCCGCCAAAATAAAAATTTTTGACAAGTAGCTCAAACAATATTTAATAATGTATTTAAGTACACATTAGTAAAAAAATCTCAAAAAAAGCAAAAATGGTTCTGTACGAGCAAGGGCTCTTTGTCACAAGGAAAATTGAACGTTTCGGGCCCTTTGTAATTTTTGTTCAAATTACTATGTTACAAAGGGCCCATATATGTATATATATATATATATATCTCACACGGAATAGAATGGTGACCCGAACGATGACAAATTAATATAAATATGGCTAGTTATGTAGTTTATTTATATTGTAGCATTTTGATTATGGTTATTACATGTTTTGTTATTAATATGATAGTTTAAATGTTGGGGCTACTGATACTTCCAATTGGTTTCTCAGGTTTGTATATCAATGAATTGTAAATAGATATTTATTGTTTGAAAGACACATATGATATGGTTAGTGTGCAATTTTGTAATGAATGTGATTCATGATAAACGCATTTATCTTCAAGTCAAATTTCATCTCATGATTCGGTCACATCATCACCTCATAGAAAAATGCAATAGGTCACTAGTAAAGTGAATTTGTACAGTTTTAATTTAGCTTGCAGTGAATTGTGTTGTATTATAGTATTTATGGTGTTTAAGAGCGTGTTATTATCTATATATTTGTGTAACTTTTAATTCAAGAACGCTGCTTAAGTGCTGATTCTAAGCTGCCTATTAGTTGCTTTAATGCTGCCAAAGCAACGTCGCGAAAACCCAATTTCGGTACCATATTGACGTAAATGTGACGTTGCCGGTGAATGGCAGTCATGAGCAAGCCAATTTGTAACGCTTAGGAAGCGGTAATTGCTACTTGGGCGGTTATGTTAAGGTGTTTAAATTACCAAGGAAGCCTCAAATCGGGAGTTGTGGATCACTGCTTTACCGAATGATAGAAACTCCCTGCCAAAAAATAAATGTATTTGTGTGAAACATTGGCCCTAAAATGTACAAATGAAACGAGATTCTGGAAGATACTGTATACCCACATCAATTTTTGACGTGCCACAATCCTCATCAACTCAAAATAAATATGTGGAAATCCAATCAAGTGCACTTAAAAAGATATGCGATGTTCGGAATCGTTTAGTGAATGATAGCAATCCAGTTTTCTGAAATTGACAAAATTGATATTAGCCAGTTTAAATGTAGTTTTCGTGAACAAATAAAATTATATGCAGTTATTCACGAAGCTTCAAACACTGCTGATTTAGTGTTATTTTGTGGTAATGGAATGTCTAAAAAGCTGTGTTGAATTTAATTTCACTACTAATCAACAACTATTTTATGACGTGCCTATTCATGGAAATATAATTTTTATTTTCGGACTACAATTTGAGAACTGAATAAAAAGAAAAAATGGCGGTATTTATACCGGGACAAATTAAAGCACAAAGCACCTGCTGTAACTACATTTTTAACAAATTGAGAAAATTAAAACATTAAAAATTATAAAACTGCACTAAAAAAGTCTTAAGTAGGAAAAATAAGAGGAGGAGAAGAATATGAAATAAGACGAGACGGTCTATCTGCAAGGTTGAGCGCTGATTCTATCCAGTATATGTAGAGATCCTTAGAAAAGACAAGAAGGGTTGCTAGGACGCTCTCCATGTATGTTCCACCTTTAAGTCTTCCTGATCTTAAAGCTCTCGCCAACGGCCAAGAATCGGTTAAGATAGTATCTCCAGGACATGCTGCATCCGCTGCAATAAGAAAGGCTTGCAACTCTTTTCTGAAGATGTGTGATCGAGTAATCGACTGATAAGAGAACTCCATTCCATCTGGTCTAACTATGCAGCAACAAAGTTGTATTTTCCTGAACAATGTGGTACAATAACATTTCTAGAATGCATCACTAACTGGTTCAAGATTTTAAATGTTAAATCGTGACAACCGTCTCAGTAAAATAATATTTTTCAATCACCTATTACACAAAATTCCATAGATAATCTTGAATATCTGTGTGATTGTGCTGCTATGTTTCAGTCAATATTTGGATCAAGAGGAAAGAAGAGGAGAAACACTCTTACTCAGGAAACCTCTAGAGCAGCTGAATCTACAACACTATGTCTTATAGAAATTGCCAACTATTTGCTAGATCAATTAGATCACGACTTTGTATTGTTTGGTAAGTTTCAATCCGATGCTATTGAAAGCAAGTTTGTAGAAAAGGCGGCAATTATTACATGGCATTGGAACATGTGTCATCATTCAAACTAAGTTCAACTAAACAGCTTTTGTCAATTATTGATGCTAGTGAAGGCAAACAGGGCAGTCAAGTTTGCCCAATGTGTAGCTAGGACATTCTCGAAGCTTATATTGAGTCAATTCCCGCAATTTATGATCTACAAATATTATTAGATGAAGCAAACACTGCATTTTTTGTTGCTGGATACTTGGCATACAATTATCCTCTTCACAATAGTGGTGTAAACGTTTATTTCTGTGTTCCGATATTTACAGACTTATTGAGCCGTGGGAACCTAACGATGTCAAATAAAAATTTTTATTTATTAACTCTTTATATGCACCGATTTTTGATGCAATCTAAAAAGACTCAGTGCCGCAAATATCTTAGAAAAATATGCTCCTATATTTCAGAACAATATTTTTTGTTTGAACTTACAAGTGAGTTTGATGAAAAGTTGATAAACACTCTTCTGAAAACTTTATGTAGACATGTTTCAAATTCAAAAATTCCTGAGAATTTGAAGAAAATGGCAAAATACTTGTAAACAACTATGAACTTATTTACTAGTATAATTTGTATGTTTTAGTGTACTTAATGTTTTCCAAACCTAGAATTGTAGTTTTATTTTTATCCCTTCAATAAAAATCAATTATTTCAGCAATACGTCCTGATTATATTAAGACGTCCTTGGTTTTTAGTTGGATTAAGTTTATGACAGGTTAACATTTTATGCATATTTGCTACATACAGCTTGATATGTGAAAATTGTTATTTATTTTATTGAGAAAGTTAATCTTTAAAATAGTACCATCTGAATCTGAGCCCCACCTGAATTTTTGTAAATCCACCTGAGCGGAGTAGATACGGACTAAGATATTAGCTCAGAAACGAAATCAAGTGATGAAAACTCCCGCTGTTATTGCAATAGATCCATAATTTTATGGTCATATTGGTGCTAATAAAATTTACATAATTAAAAATAGTATGGTGGGAAAAACGATAAAAACCTGAAACAAAATTTTCTCAAGTGGCGTAACTGATCATAAATAACTTTTAGTTACAATTTTACATCAAAAACATATTTAATGTTAAACAGTTAGTTTGCAATAGCAAGAATCCATTTTGAAGCATAAGTAACGCGATTTTCTCTAGACTGAATTAGTTCAGCAAACAGCTGTTTTCACATTTCTGTAAAGGACTTTAACCAAAGATTCCGATTTTTGGTCATTTATGATGAAACATTTAAATGTTTCCCATTTAAAGCTTATAATTAAGCCTCGTTTAAGGAAGAATGAGAATAAAAAAACTCAAACCGAGTGACTAACAAGTCAGTATTGTATGCAGTCTTCGAAACTAGCATAAAATATCGTTGAAGCTATCAACCAAGAATATGTGATGCCATATCAAGTGAATACAACGAGTTAGCATTTATTTAAAACACAAAGCTGTATGAGATATTAGGATGCAATCAATGTAGCTTTATTGTTGAAAGAACAATTAAATTAATTGATTACTTAATGCATAAATAAAGTCTGATTATATATTATACTTAATACAAAACGAATTACTTGCTTGAAAGATAATTTAGGTCAAATCGAGTTAATCGATAAAAAATTATGCTATGAATAAATGTATACGCTCATAAATTATTATTGGATGTGATTAAGGCGGGTTTCCATGAATAGCCACGTCATTTTGAAGCCGAAAAAAAGACTCACATCAGATACGAGAGCAAATTAAAAAAAAATTTGCTGATACTGCAAATAAATATGGCTCATTTAAAATGGTTGAGGACATTTTGAAGAGAAATTGTTTTCAATAGTTAAGTGCCATTAAATTTCATTCAAAAAAATTAGTGAAAATATTTGGCTGTATGCAAAGAGGGAAATTAAAATACCTAAAGTGTCGTCTAATGTAGGATGAGCCAGCTGATGCTGTTTAGAAGACACCTTCTTGTACTCCAACAAGTATACATCTGCGGAGGTGCGCCGCTCAGCATCACTGTGTGACTTTCTCTTATCATCCAATTCAATACGTGTGACAAATTCGTCATCAAAATTAAACCAATGTTCAGTGACTGGATCCAAAATATCACAGACGTAGTGTCCTGAGGTAGCATGACTACCTTTGTGGAAAATTACTGAGGTTAAATAGTAATCAATATCCAGTAATTGAATGTGAAGAGGATAGGAAATTCTTTTATGACTTTTAATCTAAAGGCATGAAAATCAAAATAATGCATTATATTATAGCTAGACAATCATGGGGATGATCAGAAAAAAATAAATGATCAAGACACATTCGATAAGATTATTCATAGCATGTACACTGCATTTTAGACTAACGATTCAAGCAATTCTTCAGAAATCTTAATTAATATTAATACAAATTTAACTTGCCCACAGTAGGAATTTCATTTTCAAAATTACTCTCGGATTTCAATCTCATTGTAAAGAAGGCCGGGGAATTTTAGGTAATGATTTCGACGATTTTTCGATCAGTGAATTTTTCTGGAATTTAAACGAGCTCATAACATTTAAAAAGCGTATGGAAAACTTCCTTACAATGCAACTCTCGACAGTGAATGCTGAGTGATTTCTGAGATCTAGTGACAAGCTCATAAGGTATGATCGTCATGTCAATAAACTTTTCCAATTCGAACAGATTGGATATAGCATCTCTGAAAATTTACATGTCATATATATCTGGTTGAAATATGACCATTGACAAATCGTTTACTCCATTTCAATATGAAAGGGAAGCCTGCAAAATATGGATTGAAGTACGAAAATTGTGATACAACACTTGGAATCTTTAGAATGATTTCACAATTACCAAGTGCATTTTGGCAAATCAAAGGTACAAAAATCAATGCATTTTTAAATGATTTCTATAAACTTAATTTGAATTCCACAGAAAAATTATTTTTATGTTTAGCCAATCACAATCATTTATACTTTTGCACTCTGACATACTTGCTTTTTAGAATGTCTAAGTGACAGGCAGCGAAAAGAATAGACCAATTTGGACGAAAAGCAAGTAATTATTTTTGAAGAAACATCTGTTAATTACGATCAGCCTCCATCCGTTTTTGCCTGGTTTGCAAAATGCAAATCACAAACAAAAACCTATTTGAAAGAACTATCAAAAGCATGGACTAAGCTAAATTATGATGCCAGCCAAGTCTGATGAGCAAGAGACATATGCTAATTTAAAGATATGAGAAGCAATTTAAGTACTCAAAATATCAGTTTTCACAAAATTTTAGTATTACTGCTATATCAAGTAAATAGTTGCATTCTGAAGACAAACAATATTATATCAAGGAGTATTCGGATATTGCTCAAAATTGAAATCTTCCATTCATTTATAAAAAATGTCATTGAAAAAGCGAACATTTTCAACACGAGCTTCCATTTCAGATTATAAAGTGACCAGCAACGAAGATTATAACTTTGAAGGGAAGAAAATCAAATATAAACGTACCAGTCGCAAAATAAGTCGATGCAAATGTAATTAAAATAATTAATGCTAATTATGAAAAAGTAGAAAGTGGAATTTATAAAGAGCTAATTAAAATATAAATTCAAAAATAATAGTGATTAACTTATAAATGATTAATTTTCCAAATATTCGATCAAATTCGACACGGATTTAAAAAATTAAATTTATAAAATCATCCTTTATTTTAAAAATGAAGCACTGGAGCACAGCAACTATTTTGAAAAATGAAAAGAAATTGAATATCATTGCATGAATGCTAGGCTAACGGGTTGAGGGTAAAATACATTTTTGCAGTGTCTTGTTTTGTAAAAAATATTCTGAAATATGACAAATCTATTATTGAATTAAGAATTTTATTATATAAATCCATAATTACATGCAAATTATACAAAAATTATCATGCTTACATAATTCATGATGTGCAAAAATTGTCTACCAGTAAGATCTATTTATTTTAAACATCTATTGGCAAAAATAAAAATACCTTCGTAAAGCCTTTCCAAAAAATTCTTCTGAGCTGTATTGACAAGATCTCTGGAGGATTTTTTATTTGCAGACTACGAGAAGAATTCTGTTTACTTTGACAAATATCACACCAAACTTGATTCTCACCTTTTAGTGGCTCAGGAGCAAATGCTGCCTTAATAGAATCCTCTAGGCAAGAAGTAATTGATAACGTAAGTTCCGCGAGACTTTCAGGTCGTTCGTAAGCATTATTGCAATTACTGCATTCCGTGATATAGCTGTATTCGCCAGTATTACGAGATTTAAGCTAAAGTAGATCTACATAATAGAAGCAATACAAAAATGTTAGAATTAATTTCTTTAAATACCTAGTATAATACCATGTTAGAACAGATGGCAAAATTGAAACGGGAACAATATGCACATATGCACATAGACTTAGATATAAATATGGAGGGTTACATGCATGCAAAATACAGTGCCTAACAAAATTTTATAATCACCTTCATTTTTGCCATTTACAGTAGAAATCGAGTGAAAATATCTATATAAGTGAACACAAACACCACAAAGGAATTTTCTAATGAAAACATGTTTCCACAATCACTTGTGTGCAATGTTTTCAGTAATGGGTAGAAAAACTGTCTCTTGATTGCTACTTTGTTCCTTCGTGGCATTAAGTCAATCAATTGCTGCCTTTTTGATAATTTTCCTGGGTTGCAGCAAATTGGAGGGATTGCGGCAGGAACTATGTTCTTCATTATATTCCTACCATTCTCCAAATGGTTTGTCTACGGAGCTCTCAGGCCATTTCAGAACGGATATCTGTTGAGTGCCAAGCAAAGTGGAAACAAGTTTTTTCCCGAAGGCAGGGTGCCACTCGAAAAATTCATCTGTATGCTGAGCTTGGTTTGCGGAATTTTTTTCAGGCATGTGGCACCATTCATGGTTGTGTCTGGAGGTAAAAATGTCATACCACTACGACTTAAGCTAAGAAGCAACCCCAAAGCATGATGCATGGTATGTACTGAACTTTTACATTAAAATGATTAGTTAAATTGACAACTGCTAGCAACTTCGAAATTTTTGCAACTTCCGCAAATAATTTTAAAGGTTTTCATAAAAGTTTTCCTTGTAGCTCTGTTAAAATTGACATCTATATTTCGGATGCATATAAAAATATTGGTGACCTGTAAATTCTAAAAACGTACAATTTTCTTTCTCTTTCAATGAAAATAATAAAATAACACAACTTTTTATATTAAATTTAACTGTCTTTGATATATAATTTACGTTGGTAGTCCAAGATAGCCTATCATAAATAAAGAGACCTAAATATACATGTATATAGCAATTTTCCGTTACAGTGTTTCTATAGTAAATTTGGTAATCGTTTAATCTCCAAAATGTCAATTTTTATACTATTGTGTGTAATAAACACCTTCAGTTTTCTGTACGTTTATTATTAGGTTCTTATGCTTAGATTTTTTAATTATACTTTTGGTCATTTCTTCTAAAATCTTGCTTTGCTGATATTTTTCCAATGATTCTCATGTCATTTGAATACTTTACTACATTTATATAATGTTAATCACTATTTAAGTGAGCGTTTGATATATCATCAGTTTGATCGATAAATTAAAACCCAAAACACCAGGCCTCTTTCTTCGGAAAATTCATGTTTCCAAATCTAATGCACTGTTTCCAATTTTTCATGTATTGTTGTAGCCACGTAGCAAACCAAGGCGATGTTATTCTTATTTTATTCAATGTTATATATTGTACGATTTTGTTAAAAGCGCGACTAGTCTACAAGTAATATTCTTATCACTGATGTATTCTTCATGTTCCTTCCCTCATAAATCTAATGTACTCTATATAACAATAAATCGCTTGTTTCCCAATTTCTTTTATAAAGCAAATTGATATTTATTTCACGCTTCCTTCACAATCTCTAGTATTCTTCCTGTAATTGGTGTCACTAATTTTGGTTCGAACAACATTAAGTTATCATACTCGACATTTTATATATTCTCTTATCACGGTTACGAGTGCTTTCTACCATTTATCAGGATAATGAATTTCTTTCAAACAACAGTTGAATAATTTAGCATAAGCAGAACAAAGTTCTTTGGATTTTTGATGTTAATTTCACAGAAGATAGTTTCCAATTGGCCTTCTGTTACTGTAGCTGTAGGTTCCACAACCTTGTTTTCGTAAAAAATTTCAGCCTTATGTTTTTCATTGTTAAATCGACTGAAGAAATTGTTTAATAATATAGCCTCTCGTTCTTCTATACTAATTTTTATCTTTTCTTGGTTTAAACGACGATATATTTCATCTTATATTTCTTCTTTTGTCATAAATGTAACTTTTTGCGCTTTGATAAATTTAACTCTGTAAGGAATGCGTTTTTATAATTTTAATCATTTCTTTTATTTTTTAATGGAGAATTATCAGGGCAGGACTCTGGTATGGCAGAAATTAATGTAATTTAGAGTGCAAACATGGTTGGCAGGGACATTACGGAGATAAACAAGCAGGTAAATAATTAACGTTTGTTTGCAAATTTTTTAATCACAACCAAATATTTAAGGAATTCCGCAGAGAAATAATTATCGTGTGTTTCAAGAATTATATTGCCTCTCTGTGAGAAATGACCAAATCGAATAAATGAATTAAAACTTCACAAAAAGGTTGGAATGGCATAGACACAAATTCTGATTGCGTGCCTCATTAAATCAAAAAGGTTTCGAGCAAAGTTGTATGTGTATACGCTACGTTATATCCTACTTACCCGAAATTGAAAATACACGAAATACTTATAAAAATTAACTTGATTTTATAAATTATGAGTTTGTCAACGGTTTTCTTCAATTTTTTTCAATACCTGCCAACTCACACCCCTTTGAAAATCTGTTTTTTGTATCTGATCTCCGATTCAGCCACCACCAGAATCGACTAACCCGGAAAATATCAAAATTTGCAAACATATGTCTAGACATTTCCTTGTGGCGACCAGGTGGCAAAGAAAATTTCAAGTTACACGGGTGTTTTGGAAACCGAATTAAACACGTTAAAATCAAACGCACAAGATATCAAATATGAGGGGAACACCCTTAACTTTTATGTCCACTATAAATACCTTTGTTGATTTGACAAAAATTTGTGGCTATTACAGACACTGGAAATAATTTATTGAAATATATTTTGAACCAAAAATAAATTATTTTTATTTTAAGAACAAAAAATAAATAATTGCAATTATTATTATTTTTTTGCAATTATTTTCAAAATTACAGCACACAAGATAAAAACATTATTCAATGATTTTCAACAGTTACTCAGCAGTTTCTTTATTGATAACTAAATCCAGCACTGAGGAATCCCAAAATCGCCTGTTAACCTTCAAGAACATGACGATTTCCAAATGCATGGGTGTCATATTTTTGCGATGTGGGCTCATGACTTGCTTAGCTGAACTGAACAGACGCTCGACCAAGTTGGAAGTTGGCTAATGCACTGAATAACGTGAGAGCTAGCAACGAGCCTTGTCTGTAAACAATTAAATTGTGCCTCAGCGATAAAAATGCCAAATTCCCAGGCAGACAAAAGAACCATATATTCAGTGACAGAAAAGCACAATTATTTTGAAATTATTTTTTCCCAAAAATAAATTATTTTTATTTTCTGTTGGTAAAATAAATGATTTCAATATTATTTATTGAAATTATTTCAATAAAATTATTTATTTCCAGTGTCTGGGCTATTACCAATACAAAGTATGTGGAAGAATAGACCGAAATGATTTTTAAAAGACCATATACAATAATTCTAAAATTTAAAAAGAAGACAAAACTATAGACGGGACTTGAAAGATAAAATTGGCCTGCTTTTATTAAGGATGACTGCAAGCATTTTCAAGCAAATAAACTAAACCTGCTTTCGGCAAGAAATGCAAGATGCAGATTTTGATTATTGGAAATAAATTTTAGAAACTCGTTTTGTGCATGAGCATACCATATTTTTGCAGTAATATAGCCCCACAATACAAAAATATAAGGCAAAAGTAAGAATGAATTTCACTATCATTCATTTATTTAGATTTCACTTTTAAAAAACCTTCTTGAATGACTCAATGTTTAAAATAACTTTGTACGATTAAAATAGCTTGCATATATAACAAGGTATGTATTATATTTTGAAAACGTTTTGTGTAGCCCGAATATATACAGAGGCAGCTTAGCTAAACCTTGGCTACACACACACACACACACATATATATATATATATATATATATAT
>CABFPE010000503.1:237269-269009 GCA_900660155.1 Hofstenia miamia
CATAAAATATATATATGTATTACTTGATTTACTTTCAAAGTTAAATATATTGCTACGGGCTTTAATATATCGGACACTTTTCCTTTGTTATGGTTTCATTAGTGCATTTTAAGACATTTGACAATTTTTTGTTTTGCATAGCGTTTTGACTTTGTATACCCTCCCACTTTACGATTATATATATATATATATATATATATATATATATATATATACACACAATACAGATATTAAATTATATAACAAAAGTTATGTTCAGAGATCAATTTTACCAAACCAAAATAATGATAAAGCAGAACTTACTTCACATCACCGTATCTAAAAAATGTAATTGAGATACGTAAAGTGCTACCTATTTGTGTTTCAATAAATTTGATACCCTGTGAATATTAATCGGTGGCAAATAAAATATTTTTGCAAAAACACATTGACTATATATTTGCCTATTAATACACAATACAATTTACACTTAGATTTAATCAAATGGGTTCCGTGAACAAGTACATAAGTGGTTGAGTACATTGAAAGCAACCAAGCGTACTAAAAATAGGCTCAAGGGATAAAGAAATTGGGAAACATGACAATGCAGACTGAATAATTCTCGAAACTTCAGGGTCCACAGTAAATAATCTCTACCAGTCAGCTGGACGAATTTCGTGGGCACCATTGAAATATTATGCCTAACTTAGACCAAATTTAAGAACAAAACCCGCATCTTGTTTTGGACAACTCGACAGCCAATTTTAATTCAACTTACGTCAATTTGTCATTGATATAATGTGGATCCACCACGTACACAAAATATTGCTTTCAATTTTCAGTTTGCAATTTTTTTTAAACATTAACCGCATCAGCCAAATTCATGTTAGCCCTCTAAACTAGATCCAAGGCAGTGGACAAAGTTTTCAGTATGACGTTTTATTCTTCAAAAAAGAGCGTTAAACCAATGCTGATGAGATAAACTTCAGTAATCGCAAAGAACGTTGGCCAAAAATGTAGTTATAATTCAGCAGTATTGGACTTGGAGTTTTGAGAACTGGCCCATCATTAACAAAATACAAAGAATTAAACCAAAATATTATTGTTTATGTACAATATAATCATCCTACAGGGATACTGCGAATGAAGTGCAACGCTTCGTCTCGAATCTGGTTGCCCTCAAACAAGTTAATATTTAGATGCACTGCTCTTTGCTACTCGGAGCATGTAGTGCATTACGGTAAAATTTACATAAGGTTAACATCAAACATTTTATCATTAGACAGTAAATTGCCTTCGATCATAATTAGATTAATATAAGTAAACCATTATAGCCATTAATCAGCTTGAAAGAAATCAAACAAAATCCTGGTCGTTGGGCAAAATCATCGTCGATATAACATTTCAGACAGTCTGCATTTCTAAAATTTTTTGAACTACCTTCATCATTTAATAAGAAAAAAATTCAATCAAAATTTCAACTGCATACAATAAGTTATCTAACCAACATTATTTAAGAACACATATACAAAGAAATTACCTTATTAGCATCGTCAAGTTGTCCGCGTTGCTCAATTATCGATTCAAATCGAGACAAGAATAACACCGAAAACTCTGCAACATCTTGTTGTTCATCAGAAGACAAACCAAGAGAACTTGCAAATGCGGTAGGTGAAACAGCACTACGTTTAGAGTTTTGCATCAATGCAAACAAACGTTTTAATTGATATACAAAATCACTATCGGATGAATCATCTTCAGCTAAAATAAAGCATTTTAAAGACTGCTCTGTAACAAAATAAGTTTCCAACAAAAAATTAGGTGAAACTAACAAGTTTAGTTTCAAAAAGGAAAGTAACAAATGCATACTATACTGCCTTAAAATGATTCGTCTAAAATCAATATCGTGAAACCATCGTTGCAAGTGGCAATTCAGATAGCATGTAGCTCCCAAATTTTGCAATCCAATAGGATGCGAATGATCGCTGCGAGTTTTTGGACATGACAAAGCATTTGGTAACTTCACTTTGGATTCATCGAATGGCTGCCACCAAAGATCTCCGCCTAAATTATGGAAACATCTAGGGTTATTCCTACAATTCTTAGAACGCTTTTCTTCTTTTGGACAAGGGATGGAATTGATTCGATAAACTTCGTGAACATTCTCTGTTGAGATATTATCAAGTTCATAAGATAATAATTTAGACCAATCTGCCATAGTACTATAAACACTTATATTTTTACAATATATAAACGTGGTATGATTGAAACATTCCGCATATAAAATAGAAACAATGTTTTATAATAAAAATTTGAAGAAAGTATTTTTATACAAAATACGAGTTATCAAAATCTTCATAATGTATGCAAATTAGCTAAACATTTTTAGAATTTTACGATAATTTTCAAATAACAAGGGCTGCTCTAAAATCAATTCTATTTAAAAAAATTGCTTTTCAAAACCCATAAATAGAAATAGGAAAACTGAAAATTTATATCAATTTCAAAAGTGGATAAATATGTACAGTCCCTAAAACTCATAAAAGGCCACACTAGTAATGTTGGGTTATATTAAAGAGAATTAAAATTTAGCACCAAAACAATACAACTATCAAAGATGCTGACATGTGAAATATCTACATTGAAATTATTCAATCATTCATCAATTTTATTGAGGAGCACTTACAATGTGATGAATGCTTAAAAAGTTTACCGCTTTTATATGATATTGATAAATCTTATGATGATGCTAATCTACAAAATTGTGTTTAGATGATCTGTTCTGACCAAGATGTTTGAGATTTCATACTAAGTTACAGAAAGTTTTCCTACAGTGATAAGTCAGCCCATTGTATTTGTGAAAATGTGAGGATTGGTATTTTAGGGGAATGGAAGCCTCTCGTTATTGCTTTTGCTCGAGTTATTGCACTAAAACCAATTTCTGTTGATGTTAAAAGCCTTATCTCAACATCTAAAATTAAAAATTCACTATATATTAAGCTGAATGTGACTCCTTGGTAAAATATGTCAGGAATGTCAAGCAAGCAGGCGTGTGTTGAAATTTTGCAAGAAACCCTTAATACTACCTCTCTTTTGATTTCTAGTTTGAAAAAACCGTCTCGTGAAACATTTTTATTTTTTCAAAAGTTTAATAGAAAATTTATTGAAAAAAAGTTTTATATTATATTATTAATCAAAATCAAAGTTTTATTGAGATGAAGATGTCGCGATATATGAAATCAATACGGTTTCGTTAAGCATGGGTAAACTACATCGTTGCTCGTGCTTTGATGCATTTATTTAAATTGCAAAATTTTTTTCGTCGTTTTTCATATTTTTTTAGCTAGCACTCGAAGATGTTTATGACAAAAATCAACTTGATTTATGAAATCAAGTCAATATAAAAAAGACAATATTTATAAATAATAATTAAACACATACTTAAGCGGTGGCCGCATGTGGGGCATAATTTTTTTACCCAACTCAGTACAAATAAAGGTTTTCAAAATCTGTTCTAACCCATTCTAACCTAACCTAGACTACACTAAGGCATTTCATTTATTGTGGAGTTAATGATATATTTTAACGTAAACAATGCGCTCACATTATAAAATTAGTCATTATTATTATTCACTATCTATTGGCATCACTCACAAATATGGTACGACCCAACCTAACAGTGAATTATCTGATAAGGCCAGCTAGTGATATAAAATAACTTCACTTTTCAAGGTTCTAGGCAAAATTTCAATTCATAAAACCATCCCCAAGATAAAATTGGAAAAAATGGAAAGAGTCATAACCCTACGAATTAATAAATGATACTTTAATAGCATTTTGATAATAAATGGCTATTAATAGTAAGTATGAAAGAATAAATTGAAAACTACTTAAAATTTTCCAATAATAAATTTTTGAGCAGTCCCGACAATAATAGATCATTTTTATAATATGGGTATTCAAAATTAAGACACACTTTCGAGTGTAATCGTTAAAATTCAATAAATTAAATTTTAACTTTTGTTTGAAAAATTCCCAATAGATCATCACAGATACTAAGGAACAGAGGTGGCTGGAGCCTCCACAATACCTGTCCCAGGTGGCACTTATTTTTGAATTAAATCTTTATAAATTCAAGCTTTGTATAGGAAGGACCTCCCCTACAATAATAGTTGCTTAGCTCCTGGGGCCATCAGTCAATTTCATGACGCCCAAAGGCGCTTTGCTTATTTCAAGAATTCTATTTGTAATATCCTTTGTTTGCATTTTAAGTATAATTTTTGATAAATAGAAATTTATGTTTGTTGAAACACGCGTACGCAGAAAAGGGATATTGTCTTAAGACTAATAATAGGGAGCAAGCATTAGGAAAAATTCATAGAAAAACTAACTAGGTAAATGCCAAAAGAAGCACTAAATGCTCGTGTACATGGTGTTCAATATAACAACTAATAATGTATGGAATGTGTTGTTATTCGAATGTATATTTTATTACAAATTGATGTCATTTCCTGCATATGTGGGAGCTAACGGCGAACTTGTAGAATAGCGACACGCGGTCAAAGAAAACACTACTTTAGGGTCAAAAACGATAGGAAATACAATAAAATACTCAAAAAGTTTAAAATATAATCGATATAAACCGATAATTTGTCATAATCCAGCATATTTGCAGCACGCGGTAACACGCGATAGCACGCGGTATATATTTAAGCAACATAGCATATAAAACAACGAAGTCATGTAAAAATAATCTTTAACTAAAAAATTTCAATATATAACAATACGTTTAAGCAAATCTATAAACTTTTGATTTAAATCAAGTCTTTATCTTAAGTGAAATATCTTCATTAATTGGAATAACAAGTGTCCTTTTTTCGCTTTTACAAGCAAAATACATATGAATTCAATTGATCACAATTTTTGAAGAAAAATTTTCAGGGTTTTTAAATCGAGTTCGAGTTTTAAGTTGCGAGTTCGAGTATTTTATTAAGGAAAATTTCGAATTCGAGCGAGTTTTCTTCTAATTCCGAGCTTGTTTGGGTAAAATCATTTATTGTACAGTTATAATATGCTAAAAAATAGTCATTTGCGATTGGTAAAGAAATGAGTTCGAGTTTTAATGATTTCTCTTCCGAGTTTTTCCGATCGAGTTTTGCGCTTTATCGAGTTCGAATTCTTAACATTCCGAGTACTCGAAAACTCTGATAGTTATATTAAATTTCAATTTAATACAGTAACATGGATTTACAGAATTGTAATATTAACCACAATTTTCATTTCATTATATTACAAACTAAGGTTTATTAAGGTTTGTTTATTATTTAGTCAATAAAATAATCAAATTTTTGTTTAGTGTTATTGTTAGATTCTGAATAAGATTAAGGCTTCTAGCGCCTGACGAAACCATCACCCCCATATATATAAATGTAAAGTTTTTGACACTTCATATCATTTTAATATATAATCGTTTAAATTGCATTGTAATAGTGTTTTTCGGTGAGATTTGTTTTCGCTGAAAATTGCTGTAGCCCTTCCCATTAATGAAGAAATTTACTAAAGATCAAAACTTGATTTAAACAAAAGTTTATAGATTTGCTTAATTATACCATTATATTTTGTTATTTTTTAGTTAAAGATAATTATTATTATATGACTTCGTGGTTTTATATGCTATGTTGCTTAAATATATACCGCGTGCTGCAAATATGCTGAATTATGACAAGTTATCGGTTTAAATCGATTATATTTTGGCGTTATTGTACTTTAGGGGACCCAGTTTATGTTACGTCATAAAATAGGTATAAAACCCTAACCCCAATCCCTCACCCAAAACGTAGGTGTTTTGCAAAAAATTAATCAACAAGATGAAATGCAATATAATTGCATTGGTTGGGGAGTAGGGTTAGGGTTAGGGTTAGGGTTTAATACCCATTTTATGACGTCACATAAACTGGGTCGCCTAAAGTACAATAACGCCTATATTTTAAACTTTTTGAGTATTTTATTTTATTTCCTATCGTTTTGACCCTAAATTAGTGTTTATTTTGTCCGCGTGTCGCTATTCTACAAGTTCGCCGGAACTAACTATAATTTTATGTCACAAAATCTCTTTTAAGTAAATAAATTGATTTTGCTTTGAATCCTTTTTAGCGCAAACAATCGCTAGTTGCGATTAAGAAAATCACTAAATTCCTATCTTCGAGTGATAATTACATTATCAAGCATTGTTTGGTTTACACCAATCAAATTAGTATTGTTTTTTTTCGACTGAGACGTACAGAGGAATGAAAATACTATTTATTTTTGCTAACTCTGACAAGCCAGGCTTCTTAAACTACAAAGAGGCAATTTTTTACTTTTAGAACTTGTTAGCTAGTGGGATAAGAACAAAAAAAGAGATAATTTTTAATCACATTATAACTTAAATAAAATATTTAAATAGATAGATAGATAGATAGAACTTTTATTTAATCACAGATTAACATCCATGAAAGACACTACAAAGATACAACAAATGCTAATTCAGTACATTTTCAGGAACCTGTCGGGGAAGATTTTCCTGGACACGCCACCAGCATTTCTCCTCCGAAGGTGGTCTTCCGAGTACCTAGATCTCATGGGAATAAATTTGGCTAACGGGTGGTTTCTAGATTTCGTAATTGTGGCAAATAATTTCCTGTCAGAGTCTTCAATAATTTGCTTAATGGGAACAAAGGTATTGATGATTCCAAGTCTAACAGCTTTCCTCTGTACCGCATCTATTTTCTTATCGTTAATTACCGACTGACCTCCCCACACTGAGCAAGCGTAGGTTAGCTTGGAGAGGACCAAAGACTGATAAAGCAAACTCAATTCATCATGACTAAGCCGAAGATGTTTCAACCTGAGAATCAGATAAAGAGAAGATGTTGCAGCAGCTGTGATATTCTTCACGTGTTTTGAGAACGTCAATGATTCATCAAACTCTATACCAAGTATTCGCATACTATCCACTCTTTGAACACCCGGGATGCATGCAACAGGATATCCTAAGTTTTTCTTCGAATGAATGACAATTTCCTTGGACTTTGAAACATTAAGTTGCAGATTCTTCGATTTGAACTGGTCGATAAGAGATTGGACAACCTGCATCGAAACATCGCCATGAGCTGTTCCTCCAACAGCTTCGGTATTGTCATCGGCAAAAACTGTGGCGTTCACTGAGGAGTCATGCACTTGATAACCAGGATCCACGTCATTAACGGCAATGTTATAATATGTCGGCCCACCAACCGTTCCCTGCGGAACGCCTGCATTGGTGAAAAGTCTGTCAGAATGTTTCTCTCCTACAACAGTGAAATGACATCTATCGGATAAGAAGTTCATCACCCAGTTGATGATATACGGACTCAGACTCTTCTTCATACGGGTCATTCCTCTGAAGATGCTTCCATGGGAGACTGTATCAAATGCCTTCGACATATCCAATGCTATCAGCCGAACATATTCATAAAGGATTAATTTTTTTATGTATTTTGCGTTACGTACATTACTTTATTAGGAGCCTTGGTAGATTATTAGATTTATTGAAATATATGTTAATATACATTCGAAGGCGATAATTCGGAATAGACGACTCCGATTTTTTCGACTTTCTTATGCCTCTAAATGTAGTTTTTTACGCTGATTTCAAATCTGTGATTATTTTCCGAATCATTAAGTAAACGTATATTTCAATTCCTTAATAATTAATAATTTTTTGCAACTTTAGCTTTAGCCCACAAAATTCAAAGTAAGCATAAAATAGCGCGTAAACTTTTTTATGAAAAAATCTGCAAGATCAAATCATTTATTAAGTGACAAAACATTACTGCGCTTACTATATACGAATTAAAGTTAAAAATATTTTATACAAACCATTTCGAAAACGGTAATGTATTAATTATTTTAACTAAGCTAAAAAATTCATTAACTAGTTTTTGAATATTTTGCAATTTTTTATAATGTTTCAGCTCCATAAGCAAGGAACAAGGCTATAATTATTTAATGCAGCTTACTAAATTTATATTTATAGTATTAATACTAAGAAATAGAAAAGTTACTCGAATTCGAATAGCCGAATTCAAAGTCGATTATTTCGAAGTTCTGCTTAAATTAGAATTAATGTCATTTTAGTAGTACGGCAAATTTTTCATTTACGCCAATATTTTTGTTTTGAGGTAAGAAAATATATTACTTTCAAAAATGGTCAAAATCAAGGCAATGATAAAACTTATTGTATTTGTGTTTATTTGCAATTACAAAAAAATTCGACTTCAAGCTCAAATATAGAATTGTATAGCTTTTATGTCAATTTTCTTGCTCTTGTGATTTTTTGATATGATTTCAAAGATCTATGGTAAAAAGAAGTACTTGATCTCTAATGTGAAATTCAATGGAGGCTCATTTTTAAACATAATAAATTATTTTAATTTTCAAGTCTTCCAATATTCTTTCAAAATTTGAACATTAATTTTCTCTATAAAGATGGATTTGAAATGATCAGCAAAGTTTAATATTTGACGCCAGGCATGATGACTAGATTTAGTTCAAAATCTTTGACTCTAACATGTTATTAATGTTGATTTTGTATTGGACTCTGAATAGATTTTATTATGATTTATTGAGAGTTTTAATATTTTAGTGTGATGTTATTTGACTATGTATTCTAATATGGAAAAGCATGAAATCATTATTTTGAAAACATGTTTGAATAAAATTTTGTAATTTAATTATCCCAAGGGCTACATAACAACATAATACTTTTGCCAAAAGAAACTTTATCTCTTTTAAAGGCATTGCACAAAATTTTTAGTTTTTCAATAAATTAAATATAAAATTATTCAATCAAAGTATTTGAGAGCAAATTCCACTATGCTCTGCAGTTTAAAAATACAATAAGTTTAAGCCAATATATTTGAAAATGTATTATTCAGAATAGGCCTTGAACACAGGCTTAGGACATCTTAGCTTAATATAGTATTTATCAGAAACATGCAATATTAAGAACTTAAGCCTGAATGAGTTCACAAAATTAAATGAAGGAATTTTAGAAAAAGAAACCTAACACTTGAACTTATAGTCAATTTTGAAAATTAATTTGAAAATATTGTAAAAATCAATTATTCTAAACTTCAGTTTCTTCTTCAATTGAGTGTTTGTAAAATTTCAAAATTTTAATGAAATTTTGCTTAAAATTGAGCTCAAGGTGGCAACCAGATCTTGAAATTTATTATTTTTTTGAGAAATTATGGATTTATTGTCAAATCCCATGCCCAAATTTTGATTGGTTTGATGTTGTTCCTTATAAAATTATTCTACATAAATACTGAATGATATTGCTTGCAATATTTTTAATTAATTTCATACCAGTAAGCTCACTTAATTTGATTTGCATTTCTGATTTTATGATTGCAGACTATTTTAGATCTGCATCAACTTCTAATGTTGTAAGTGTTTCTAGTTGGTGTGAAGCAAATATGGGGGTGAAGCCATTGATTTTGTTGAGTTAAGGCATCATTGAAATAATAGGCTACTGTAATGATAATGTGTTCTTAACTCATTCTTTAATGTTTATTTAACTCATTCTTATTTGTGATTTGTTTTTTAGACTTGTTTGAATAAAGCTGGATTAGCAGTAATCTTGTTCTATCTCCTCTCTCTCACCAAAATTTTTTCAAACAAGCCTAATCATGAAATTCAGGCCCCCTGATCTGCCTACAAACCCTACAACAGAACAGTGGAAATGGTGGAAAACATGCTTTGTAGATGGTTTATCTATCAATGAAATAACAGAAGACAACCACAAGCTAACTTATCTTCATTGCCATGCTGGATCAGATTTATTTGCAATTCTCCAACCTGCAACATCTTTTGACAATGCATTAACAATCCTTGACTCTCAATTTCTGAATCCAACCCAAGTTATATTCACATGACATCAAGTTCTTTCTTGTCATCAGAAATCAGAAGAAAGCATAGCAGAATTTATTGAATGATTATGTATTTTAGTGGAGCAATGTGAATGCAAAGAACTGAAAGCAAGTGAACATAGGGATATCTTACTCAGGGATGGACTCATTTTTGGGTTACAATAAGATATCATCTGAGTGAGGTTACTTGAGTTAGGTGATAAAGAAGCTAACCTAGACAAGTGTGTCATTCTTGCAAATGCAATAGAAATGTATTCTGATTTTCTAAATCATTCCATACAGCTACTCTCATAACTAATTCTTCTTTAGCTGCAGCAGGAGAAAAGAATCCTCAAAAGAATCCAAGAAAATACAGTAGTTTTAATGGCTCCAACAGAAAATATGATGTAAATGTACAACCAGAAATCCTAATCCTAATTATATTTGCCAAGATTGGGAACTAGATATTTAACATTTGTTTAGGTATTAAACAAGAACACACACTACCAAAGGCAAGTGAGACTTCCTCATCTCTATCCAGGTGCTGTATCAAATGGAGAAAATCATACCAGTCCCATACATGCAGGGTCTGGGAGTACTGAATCAGATGCTTCTCAGTCTAAACAGAGGCTTCAAATGATTTCTGTTTCCACTAAGACTATGAGACCCACACTGCACCATGAGCTTCAAATGGTTCATGAAGCAGGAGAGACAAGTATTCAGTCAACCTCATTTGCACCTGTTCATCATCAGTTTCAAATGGTTGATGATGCTTTGGGAGATTGTTTCCTTGCACCAGAAACTGCAAGGGTGGGTGTTAAACACAAAATTCTGGATTCCTCACCACTTACAGATGTTTTGGAGTCTTATGTTAATTGACCTTGCCTAGACTCAGACTTGTCTACATTCTCTACAAATTCTAAAACTCTTAAAAACATTTGCAGATTGGAAAAATTTACTTCTATAGAAGGCAAACTGCTCCACTCTTATTTCAAACCTATAAAGTAGGCTCTTTATATAGTTAATCAAAATACTCCCACCAAAACTAAGGAACACATACAAACTCTTTTATGTTATCAAACTTCTGTTCCCTCTGCAAGTGTATTACCTTTCACTATAGACGCTTTTAAACAAGCTCATTGTAATACTTTACTATTTTACAAGCACAAGATGGCAAAAAAAAGAAACTAGAAACCTCATCACAACCTTCCAAGAATTATATCCAACTTCAAATATTGATACAACACTAGCCCATAATTCTGATTTCAATGCTAAACTCACTTAATAATTGCTATCAAAGGCCTACAACTCTACTGAAAGTTCTCCTCCATTTTCAATGAAAAAATAAACTATTTCCATCAGTCTCATCTGATATCACATAGACTTCAACATCACAAAAACATTAGATTCAAAAACCACTCAACAACTGAACTAGAAACTATGTGTTCATTGCTTTACTCCAACATGGTACTTTCTACAACTATGTGGAACAATACCAATGCTGCTGAGATAATTTCTGAAACTCAAAAACTTTTGGAAGAAGATGCCAACATATGTATCCTGGATCCTAGTGTGAGTTGGGTGGGTGTGTAGTATATTTGCATCTAGAATTGTAAAAATGACAATTTGTGTCCATTAAATAATATTTGATGTTAGTCATTGTACAATTATTGATTTAATATTTATTTGTATTTTGATTGGTTGCTCATATGAGGAATCCATTTTGTTTGCATAATTTAAAAATCAGATGTTGCAGTACTTTTAATATTTTGTTCTGCAATTACTCACCATCTGATAATAAGTGAGTTACTGTTTGCTATTATTTGTAAATACACTAATGTGTGAATTCTGTTAATTTAAGTTTTGCTACCCTAGCTTCCAGTTGCTTTTGATATTATAGATTTCCCCATCTGTATACTTGATTAACATTATCTTTTAGCTTTTTCCAGATAATAGACTTTTACTAAATTGCCCATTTATTATATTTTATCTTATTTATTTTATCTATGTATTTGATTAGTATGATCAATGCTTAGGGTGTCACTTTGGGTGAAAGGTAGGATAACCATAGGCTTTAAATGGTCCTCTGGTTTTGACTCCTCTAGTCTAGGTGATAGTAGGTATTAGGTATAAGGATGAGTATGGTTAGGAAGCTCAGTTTGCATGTAGCTATAATTATTGCATTTTCTCTGGTCTAAAATGAGCTGAGAATTAGGTGTTGGAAATGGTTAATCAGAGGTTTGATTCTGTAAGAAGAAGTTTGGAATTAACTTGTTCTCTGAATACTTGTTACCCATGGAATGAACATGCTCTTGTTTTCTCATTAGATAGAATTACATAATAACTTGTATTTTCATTGGTTGTGTTTTAATATATCTAAAGATTGAATACTTGCTGAGTTTTGCATGTGCTTCTACCACCAGAAAAGCATTCTACACTAGATATTACCCAGAAATATAGGATATTAATGTATTAACTAAATTTAGCAACAATGAAATCAACCAAGATGCTACAAACAAACCTAACATAAAAAACTTTGTTGAACAAGATATGAAGAATACAGAGAAAAACACCCCCATCCAACTGTCAATTAAAAGACAGGTGGACAGAGGACCAATATTCAAGCAGCCCCAGGGGGAAAGAAGAAGGATACCCTTATCAAACAGTCAAATACTAGGCATTGGAAAAGAGGAACTCAACTCCACAAACATAAAAAGAAGGATATGACAAAGGAGGTCATGTAACATCCTTTACCAGGCATTACTACTGTTTATCCTTTGCTACTGCATAACATTAGTTGTATCTTTGCAGGTAGGGATTTACTAACTAGATACTGTTTAGCTTTTGTTTCTCTGTTAACATAGAATAACAAGATTTAACTGTTCACTATTTAGGTGATGAAGACATACAGCAATCTTTCCAAAGATCAATAGTGGGCATATGCCTGAAGCTGATCTCCACAGCCAGTGTCACCAGTCCATTGATGATCCTTTTGGTTGAGCTTCACCTCTCAGCTGAGTGATATAACCTATGTGTACCCTATCCTAGCTCAGTGTATACTCAAGGCAAAACACAATTTGACTTAGACTCTATGTTGTAAAAGTGTTTCATGAATGTGCAAACAGACTTGTTACTAGCTGCTTAATTAATATTACATGTAGCCATTACCAAAATATATTGGCTTTAATAAATAGTTTAGTATTGAGCAGCTTCCTAACCTACATTTATTAATTAGTACATGTTTGGTCACTTTATTGGTCATTTTATAGTCACTAATTTGGATCTGAAATAGTAATAATATATTACTTAGGTTTCAGTCATCCAAATGTATTTCAAATTTGTTTATTTTAATACATGTACAGAATGTACAGAAAAACCCCTACACCTAACTTAAGTTCACTTTCATGGTCTGGCACAAAGACCCTAGAATTGATCTTGATGATGGATCCAGACCACTACTAAACACCATTCATCTAGCTTGACATCATAATAAATATTCAAACCATATTAACAGAACAAAATAAGAATTCCAAATAAAATTCTTTATCAATTGCTTACAAGGTTTAGAATCTATTTATAGCAAATTCAGAAAAGTACCTGTTGATTTCAAATTTGAACTATTGTCTGCCAATATGGCAGCTAAAAATAATGGAAGCAATTTTGCCCCTCGTTTTGTCAAAAGTATTGTCATTGACAGATACTAATTTCTTAAAGTTGACACTTATTGTTTCTTGGTTGCATGATACAAATTAATCTAACTGATCTAATATTTTATAATATTGCTAATCCTAATCCTTCTTCAATCTTATTCTCTTTCTGATTTGACATTAGCAGCTTAGTTGATTTGGATGATGCTACACTCAACTATATGTCAATTACCAAACAGGAGGTAAGAGTACTCAGCAAACTGCAGAAGTAGAATAAAAAGAAACTACTGTACCTTACACCAATTACCAGTCATGTGACACAATGCAAATGGAAAGGTGTTCTTGTTAGCCTCACCTATGTTAGAAAGGTGCAAACTTAAAGGCACCTATTCTGACCACAGTTTTACCAGTGCAATGCAATAAGAATTATATTTAGAGTATTTTTATTTATACATGATTTATCAATAATCAGAAACTGTTAATACAGGTCAAAAAAGTTAAGGCAAAAAATAGCTCACCTAAAAGTCAATTGCTTGGCTTTTGAGCAAAATGAGCCATGACAGAAATTTAAATTTGTAATTGATTGTCTAATCAATTTAGAAAGGACCTGTAAGTCACTTTTTAGTATACCAGAAAATTATTATAGTGAAAACATAAGCTGTATGAAAATCAGTCTCAATATACTTTTAGTAGAGTTCAGTTGTTCTTTAATTATACTTGGAGATAATTATGAAAATAGTTAGCTAAATTTTTACATGGCTTTAGTGGTGGTGACTTTAATGATGGATATTGATGGTGCATACTAAGATCAACCAAAATGAATACTAATGCCTTATTAATTCAATTATTGCAACTAACATCTAATAATTTAAGTATGCCTATGGACTATGAATACTTTTATCAATGAATGATTATTAATGTATTGCCTAAATAGAAAGTCAGTAACAAATTTACACACTATTGCAGTGTAATGACAGTCATTGGACTTTTCATTCCTTTACTTATCACAATTTCAATCTTAATTATTTCAAATTTATTGTAATTGTAATTTGGCAAAATGAAATGGTGCAATTTTATTTTAGTTTGAATTTCTACTAAGTTTAAATTCACAGTAAAATTGATTAGCAGACACTGATTTGTATCAGCCACATTCTTGCCTATATTTCTTATGGTATGCTTTTGTTTGCAGGTACTGGTCAACTTTTGTATATATATATGAATTTTGTTAATTTAAATTCTGTGCACTTTATTCTCAGTAAAGTCAGTTTACTTATTTTCTTTTGATTGTTACTTTTTAGAAAATGTGTTTCTAATTTTTCAACAGCATTGTTAAAGGACTCCCATTCAGTGGACAAGCTGGTGAATGGACATCCTTTAACTAGGTTAGGTATATGGATAGGGCACTTGCACTGCTATTCCTTCATAATGAAATTCTTTATTAATGTTTTCACCTAAATTGCACAAAGTGAGAAATTCACTGAGCTTAGGTTATTTTACTTAGCACTTAGGTTCACCACTTGCACCCAAGAGTTATGGCTTCTTATTTCTTAATCTTATTAAGGCTCTAGTCTTATACAACTCTTCTAAAAGGTTATCTGTATCTGGTCAGCCAAGTGTGGCCACTCTTCCTTAACACAATCTCCTTTTTACTTTTAACTTTATTTAGGATATGGTATATAGAAAAGGGAAGTTTTGTAGCATCAGTCAATCCACACATTGATTCAAAACCATTGATAAGATAGATTAGTAGGAATACATGCTGATTTCTCACTAATGCCACACTATTTAATTATATGATGAACTACAAATCATTCAATGAAACAAACTTGTATTACTAGCAATTAAGGAAGAAGATATCACTTAATATGCAAAAATTGATTGTTAATTAATATCTAATTTATTTAACAATGAAACAAAGTCAATATCTAATTTATCTATTGTTTGTTTACACTGAAATCATTAAGTGAGGTTATTTCACTATTTTGACAATGAGGCAAATTTTTGTGATTAATGTTAATTGTGTTAACTGCAAATGTCATGTAGAGAAATACACTGCATTGATTCATCTGCTATAACTACATTGTGTTGGCATGATGCCATTTAAGTCAGCCATACTTGTAACACCTAAATACAATAGTGTCAGTCACTAGCAATACTTGTGAATATATTATAGATATATTCAGTATTATACACAGTAAACTAACAATTTAGGGATTGGTACTACTGATGGTTAAGAGTTGAAACAGTTATTGTCAATGATAGTTGATTTGTCATAAAATATCTTTGAGAGTACAAGATTTCATATGGTGACCATGACATGTTCACAAAGAACAGATGGAGAACAAAATACCATGATAATAAAAAAGCAGACATGGAAAGTCTCAAAGAATGCTGGTGATGACAAAGAGTAAACAGAAAGACTCTATAGTCAAATGGAATGTGAAAATAAAGGCATTCTAGTATTCACCAAACAATAGCATCCATGGCAACAGGAGTAAACATAAGGATTCCCCAGCTATAAAAAATGCAAAAATAAAGGAATTTTTGTAATTCCATAAAATGCAATCAAATGAAAAAATAAGAAGGCACCAGAAGTATAATTCACACAAAGTGCCACCACTGCCAAAAGAAGGAAAATATGGTAAACACTAGAAGCAGAAACTTGAGGAACCAGAAACAAAAAACCCCAGCATCACAGAACCCACCAAAAAAAGATCCACTATTGGTGCTAACAACAATGGAGCTTCCCCCAAATTACCAACTCCTGAACCAATGGCACAACCACCAGAAGAAATAATATTAATAATACCCCCAGGTACTGCCAGTGGTATGAGTAACATCTATAGACATAGGAGAGCTGCAAGACACTGAAATAGCCTTGCTAAAAATACAATTTGAAAGTAACTTAGAGCTGATAAATTCCCAGATCAGACTTGAAATGCAAAAGACTCTAGCAGAACATGATGGAGCCATTGTGAGACAACTTAAGCAACTGCAGGAACAACATAAGCAAATCAAACTGAAAGACAGTGAGATACATGAATAGCATACATATCTTAAAACCTAGAATGCAAAAGAAAAACAGTTAAACAAGTAAATGGAAGAGCTACAAAACAAAACAGAAAGGCTAATTCTAGAAAATGAATTTCTGGAGGACAAGATCAGGCTAAAGCCCATGCTACACTAACAACTTTTGTCGCCAACTTTTGTTGTTAATTTGGTATGCTACATGAACAACTTTAGTCATTTAATTAGTCTTAGACAAAAATTGGGGAGGGGGTGCTACACAAATGATTTTAGTTTGCAACAAATATTGTTGATAAAAGTTGTTCATGTAGCATAGTGTTATAACAACTTTTTATTATTTCAGTTACTTCATTATAAAATATTTAAGAAAGAATTACAAGAATATCTGAATATGCAGAAATATTTAAATTAAATATTAATATTGCTCATTTAACATAACAGTTGAACTAAAATATTAAAATATTTTTCAATATTAAATTTTTGGAATATGCAGCAGCAACAAGCTATTTTATGTTATTTTTATTGTCTTTATTATGAAACAATATTGTTTCAATATATGTATTTGCATTTTCTTGATGAAATGTGCTTGTTTACATTCCTTAATGAGTGATCATAATAATGGCCTTGAATTTAAGCAGCAAATTGCATTTCCTTAAAGCATGGAGATGTCAACAGTGTGATCACATGAAGATCTTATTTAAGCAGAATTCAATATTTATTTATGTAGGAAATCAATATATATATATATATATATATATATATATGGGCTTTTGATACAAAATTTAAAAATATCTACAAGGTGCTGGATGCAAAAAAATGTAATAACTTCCTCATACTGCTTGCACATATTCATCCCTCTAAAAACTATCATAATTAATGAAATCACATTAAAAATACAATTGTTATTGAGATATCACAGCCTACAGAAGCATATGTAACCTGTGTGAATGCATATTTTCATTGGAGAGCAGATTATCACTGTGCATGAATGATGAAATAAGAATGATGCTGTTTACTTCAAAATTAAACCAAACATCATAATTGCCTACACTGTTTAAACAATACAATTTTAAATATTACAGTTCTAAATGAACTCTGAAAATGATTGAAATTATAGCTTAAAATTGTTTATTTATCTTTGAGGGTGATAATTACTAGAAAGTTGGAGAATTATTTATCTGACAAAAAAGTTAGTCAGAGCACCCTGCTACATGAACTACTTTTGTCATTTAATTACATCATGACTAAAGTTGGTGGAAGGCGTGCTACATGAACAACCCAGATAACAAATTTTGATCTAAACAATGTTGTTTTTTAGTTGTTTTTTTATGGTTGTTTTAACATTGAAATGGTACCCTTTTGACTGGTCTAAACAACATTGTTCCAACAACGTCACTATAGGTTGCTTTTTGGTTGTTTTTTTCTGAATAAAAAAGCACTATTTTTAGGTTGTAACAACATTATTTTATGTTGCCCATGATTGTTCTAACATTACTTTTATATGCAATACATCAAATTTATATTGATAAACAGTTCAAACATTGCTGTTTAAACTAACACAAGCCCAACAAAGGGCAGAACAGAAATACAATAAATATATTAAATACAACATTTGCTGAAATTTTAAATTAATTTCTTGATTTTAAATGATAACAATAAGCATAAAAATCTGCGAAATTTAACAAAAATTTAAACTTTTAAAGTTAAGTATAATTTTGAAATAATACTTTTTTAAATTGTAAAGAATCTCTTCTGCTCAAATGTAACTTTTCTATCTGACAGATAATTTGAAGGTGTCCAAATATTCATGAATAAATTATTTTGAAAATTTGCTTACCAAGTATATTATAATTTTTCAGAAATTTAATATTTCAAAAAAGCTTTTTGCTATTCCGTTCTTTATATAAAAATGATCTAGTAATCAAAATGATGAAGTGAGTTCTATTTGCAAAGATCTGCTTGAATCTTAAATTATCACATTTTTAGTTGCTCAAATTAGTATTAATGGTTGTTATTATGATGTTAATGGTTGCTGCAACAACCAAAAGTATGAAACAACAATAAACAATGTAAAAACAACCAAAATTGTTATCTGGGAATTTTCATTGTCCAATTTTTGTTGGACCAAACATACAACTTTTGTTGCCAACTTTAATTGGACTGAACAAACAACTTTAGTCTAGATAATTACTCCTGATTTTAGTCATGGAAGAGGGGTGCTACACAAATGATTTTTGTTGCCAACAAAAATTGGTGACAAAAATTGTTTGTGTAGCATGGGCTTAACAAAACTTGAAGAGGAGCAGAAACAAGAAGAGTTAGCAAAGGAAAAATCAAATGATGAGAAACCACTGATCTCAACAATCAATCAAACAATGCAGGAGGAACCAGAGGTACACTTAGGGGCAAGAAAATGGAAACTGAAATACAGCTATGATCAATAAGAAATGGATGATGTAGAAAGACAATGGATTGACAATCTCAGTGAACTAATCAACAAAAAGCTACAACTTGTAATGAAGTCAGAAGAAAAACTGTGATTCATGGAATCAATACTGAGCTGAACTAGACACCATGATATGGCACAATGTAGAGCCACATTAATGAAATTTTCAGGACAAATAAACTCCTTTACAGCAAACTTCAATGAGTGGCTGTTGATATTTGAACTAAAAATTGAGGAGCAAAGGGTTAGCCAAGAGATAGCAGCAGCAAGGTTCCCTCTATAGCTTGATGGAGCAGCCTACCAACATTATCTAATGTTAGACAACATGGTGAAAAGCACTTATAAACTATTAAAAGGAGACTTTAAGTGTACTACAGAAGCAAAATAAATTGGTACTACAAAATTTTCAAAGCAATGATTTAAGAGCATACATGCAGTAGGTCAAGTGTATGTTGAAGTAGAGCTCAAGGGAAAATTCATATAATAAATATGATCTTTTTTAACCACATCTGTAAAAGGTTACCAGAAGACCTAAGATGAGCATTCAAGCTCAAAGGAGATGTTAAGGATTTACTGGAGACACTAATCAGCAAAGCCCTATCACTGAGCATCATCCTTGAAAATAATGAAATCAAGGAAGAACCCACTATGAGGACACAAAGGATGACAACCAAGCCAATGATAATCAAAATAGAGTAAACAGAAGAGAAGACAGAGCCAGAGAAAAAACAGGATAATCATGGGGAAAACCAAAGACAGAATAGTGAAGGCCCTAATGAAAACAGACACTCATTGCCATAAATGTGGACTGAACAGTCATATCAAGAAAGACTGCAGGAACCAAATTAACATCATATACAATGGCAAGGCTTTTTATGATGAGGACAATCTCTCTGATCTAGAGGAAATGGAGGAATATGTAGAGACTGAAAGAAAAGAGTTGTCAAACTGAAAGGAGTACTGCCTCCTATAAACCATGCACCTTCTTAGTAATAGTAGACTTGTTGGAAGCCAATGTGATCTCTGTTACAATAAATGGAGCAGTATTAAAGGTTTTGATAGATACAGGCACCATGATATCAGTGATTATAGATGGGATACCAAAGAGAAGCAATGAGGAAGCAAAGCATAGATTAATCAATGCTTCAGAAGACTACATGGATACAAAAGGAACACTAAAAAATGTGAATCTGAAAATAGCTGATACAATTTTCTTACACACACTGACAGTGGTGGATACCCAAAAGAACTTGCTATCCTATAAACTCATATTTGGGGAGCAACTTTTTGAAGAATCATAACTGTGTAATTGATTTCAAAAATCAAATGATTAAGATTCAAGAGGAGATAACATCAACATCTATTGAAATTTTACATGAGAAAGCAGTCCATTTCAAATTGAAAGGAGATGTGCACTTGCTACCAAATCAATGGAAGTTTCACAAAATGCACACAGAGGATATCAGAGACAGTGAAATAATGGTATATATCCAAATTGGATTGAACATGAAAAGAGTTATGTGTAGTTCAAGACAGTGTGGGAAAATTCCTGATAATGAACTGCACAAATAGGATTGCTAATCTGAAGTGTGACAAGATAAAAATATATAGCACAACAATCAGAATGGAATGAAGGAGTGCAGCAAAATATATGAATGTAGTTTGCAGCAGAGGAAATGGAAGACAAGGGGAAAATCCCAAAAATATGCAATGATGAAAATGAACATATAAAGAGAACCAGAGGTAACAGTTACCTCAGCACACAAAGATATTCAAATTCAGAGAGATAAGTGTGGCAATCACTGTAGGTGAGACCCACAAGATACTGAAAACCATAAAAGAGCTGATGCAAATACCAGTACAATGGGTTCCAGAGCATATGCAAGAAGAATATAATAACATATTGCTTTAGCTACTGAGCAATAGGTTCATTTGACCTAGCAAACATTTGTATGATGTGCCTACAGTGTAAAGCAGGGAGAGAAACATTGATTGTGCATTGATTTTAGGAAACTTAATAACATCACAAAGAAAGACACATACCTGCTACTGTGAATTGAAGATACACTGTATGACACAGCACAGAATAAATACTTCACAGCTATTAACCTCTGTAAGGAATACTGGCAGGGGCTGATGGAACTGACTGATATAGAGAAGACAGCTTTGATAACACCATAAGGCCTATATGAATGGGTTTACATGCTGTTTGGCCTGTTTAATGCACAAGAAACATATCAAATATATATAAAGAAGGTTCTAAAAGACTAAGGTCACAAGGTAGAAAAGGGAGTATTAGCCTATATTGATGGTATTTTGGTGGCAACAGAACACTTACAATATTACAAAATGCTGGATTAAAAGTCAATGCAAATAAGTGCAAAAAATTGAAAACAAAAATAATATTTTTGGGAAGAGAAATTCAGCATAAGACAATTAAGATGAAGGAAGCTGCACAACAAATCATAAAGGACATAAGCAAACCCAAGACATGGAAATATCTAAAATGAGTGATGGAGGTTTCAGCTGTTATGGAAACTTCATCCCCAGACTAGTGGAAAAATTGGCAAAGATTATGAACCTCCTCAGAAAGAGTGTACTTTTCATATGGACATGGCAGAAGCAGGAGGTGAAGACACCATCACTAAATACCCCTGACTACCTGAAAATGCTTATACTTGGCTGTGACACAAGTAAAATTGCAATTGGAGCTTGTCTGGCACAAATAAAGAATGGTAAAGAAGAACCAGTCCAGTGGTTCAGTAGGAAACTGAGAGAGGCTGAGAAGAACTACAGATCATCAAAGCTAGATATGCTTGCATTAGTAGAGAGTGTCAAAAAATTCTGACACTTCCTCATTGGGAAAGAAGTTCATCCTAAGAACAGATAACACAGGATTATCATTTGTAAATAAATTTTCTGGTTACAAATCCTTGAGGATATACCACTGGATTGAATTCTTAAGCAAATACAGATAATGATCAAGCACAAGAAAGGAATTCTACATGCAAACACCAACTTTTGGATTGCAGTACCCAAAGACCACAGAGATGCATGTTAAGAAGACAGAGAAAAATTAAAATTTGAATTTCTTTCACATAATCATTACAAAGAGCTTTCAGAAATCAGTGTGGACAGAAAAGGTCATGCAATACTTCCCATCACAATAAAAGAGGAAACATTGGAGGACAAGATTATACAGAAACAGCACACTGATGTCACATTTGAACAGATAAGACAAAAGATAAATGCCCTGGATACACTCACAAACAGAGAGGCAAACTCTTACTTTACGCACTATAAATGGAAAATTAATGAAAATGGCCTACTATACATGGAAGGGCCCTGTACAAAAATTAAATGTGCTGAAATTAAGCATTACTAAAAAAACAGAATATTGAATGGAAATACAGTATTACAAACATATTTTAGTTTAGCAAGTAAATATAATAGCAAGTATTAATTCAAATTGCTTCCAGTCTCACTTGAAATTGAAAAGTTAGTCCTGCTTTCACACTGATCCTATCCCATTACTTAGTCCAGTGCCACCAGCAGTAGATTTTATTATTTTTTGAAATCTGTTGAGAGAAGGAAACATTAATACATAGAATATTAGTTTTAATGAGTTACTTTTAATTTGCATTGGCTGTTGGTCAATCTTTAGCATTAATTTTTTTGTGTATCATATAGTAATTACAATTTCAAATTTCTAGAGAATACAAAAAGAAGTTTAGAAAAGAGGGTATCATAATAATAATTTTGAAACTCGCAATTCTAAGTAAATGAGTAATTTCAGAATTGAATGATCTTAGATTATTAATAAAAGGTTTATGTAGGAATGACATAGGTTTACGATCGAAACATGTACAATGAAAACAACACTAAAATGAAGGAGATGATGAATCTCTAATATTACTTTAGTTTTTATATGAAATGGGTAATTATTTTGTACAACAGAATCTGAACAATTAATGCAAAACAGTGTTCAAAATTTCAAAAATTCCTAAAAATTTGTTACAAAAATGCAAAAATTTTAAGCATTTATAAAAATCAATAGCATTATGAATACATTTTGAACATCATTTGAAATACTTGATATAGCAAATTTAGTATGTTAAACAAATAATTAGCAGTAGGGGAGGGATTTCAGAAGTCTTCCCCTTTTAGATCCACCAGTTTTCAAAATCAGAATAAGAAATTTATTGTTTTTTTAAGATATGCTGAGTTTTTCATTCAGAATTCCAATATGTTTGTATGTGCACATCTTAGCAGAAATTATGACTAAGGCAACCCACATCATTATGTTTGAATGATGTTTGATTGCTGTTGAGGTGCAGTATGATTGAATCTTGATGATTCTTCAGGGACTCTAACAAATACTTTGGGCCTACAGAACATCTGTAATGCAATTAGTAGTTTAAATTGATCCAGCATACAGCTTTTTTATTTCATATAAAGGGCCTGTTTTATTGAGCACTTTGATTGTGTACAATATAGCATTTGAGAAATATTCAAATTATGCTGATTTCATTAGCTGCTGATGGAAAGCACAAACAGGGATGTGGCTAGCAAAAATATCTGCGGGGTTAAAATTACTAATAGTTAGGAATCTATGTTTTTTAGGATTTTAATTTAGCTTTCATAGGTGGGGAATTATTAAGCTACTTTTGCAAAAAAAATGAGGAGCATTTTTGAAATTTCACATAAGATAGTAGGACCTGTTTTTTGGTAGTCTTAACGAGAAAATTGAGGAGACAACCCCTCCCCCGTGGCCACCTTCTTCAACAAAAATATCTCATAATTAATACCTGCACTGAAGCAGTATTGATTCTATTTACAAAACATGCACAGATTTTTGCATACTGTGGAAGCAGTTCTTTCAAACTGCCCTTATAATTAATGAAATACCAAAGTTTGGTGGATTGTAGATGAAATGGCTACTATATTGGAATATGTTTAATATATTCTTAAGAATATGTAAAATTATTATAAAAAAAGTTGGAAAGTTTGACAAATATGTGTCAAAACATTACAAGAACTTGTAAATTTTAGGAAAACTTGCAAGATATTTGAAAAATTTGCCAAATATTTTGCAAAGATCGCCAAAATCTAGGATCATTTTGAAAATGAAATGCAAAAATTTTTACTAAAGTTTTACAAATTAACCTCTATTTCACTTCCTCATGGAGGACTGCAGTCCTATACTCCCCCCTTAAATCCGCCACTGGTGTAAGCTAATAACTCTTCCTTTTCGATTAATTAATATACAATTCGTGTGCTCAAAACATAGATGTACTATCTCGCAGCTGATCAGTGTTAATGCTCATTTGCTAATTCAATTACGCAATTGCCTCTTGGTGCTTGCAAACAGGGGTGTACGCAGGATTTTCTGACGGGGACATCATCGTCATTTCCCACTGCGGGGCTAAGCCTCGCGAAAATTTTTGAAAATATTGAGAAATTACACCCTAAAAAATGCATTTCACTATCCTAGATTTTAAATTTTTCAATTTTTTATGAAAATTTTTTTGATTTATCCAGTCAAAACCAATTTTGGAAACCTGCCAACATCTTTTAGGTCAAGCAGCCGCCTGAAAATTTAGACAGCTGAGCCAATTGATAACTGAAACTATATCAACACAATCAAAATGTGTCATTAAAATCAAACCGCATCTAATGTCTTTGATGTGGTAGTGACGTTTAGCATGGGTTAGTTTATGTCGTATTAATTTGGATTGCATATAAGCAGATAATGAACCATTTGCAGATAGATAGTACCACAACACTGCTTGCATCATATACGGTTTTTACAGCGAGCAAAATAGTCTTTATATTATACAGTCTAATCAAATTCCATAGATGTTGCTCAACCGCTTTTGCCACAGCCCACCTTATCGGGTTTGCGCCGCCAATAGTAGGAGGCACCCACCTCTATTACATAAATGCAATAAACCTTACAAAGCTTGCTTAAAATTAATATAATTGAACTAAAAAATTTTCAAAATGAGTTAAAATGGGTAGGCGTTAGAGTCCCTATGAAATATATAATTTTCTGTAAGTGGGGGGGGGTTCAGCCCCCTTTCAAAGCATCTTTGATATATATATATATATATATATATAAATTAAAAGCATTAATGCCTAAAAAATGATTCTTACTGATAATAATCAATTAATAAATGAAATTAAATAGTGCGACATTAATTCTTGTGTGGTTATTTAAAATGCAAAAGAGATTGATACATCGTTTACATCAATTCCAGTTTGGAAAACAATTGATCATTAGCTGTTGCTTAGACCTGACTCAGCCCTTCCATTTGTTAGTGAAACACTTCGAAAACTTTTATTATTAGCTTCATCAAACATTTATTTGCTGTTTGAATTGAAGTGTATAACCAACATGATGGAGTGGCGATGGGATCTCCTTTAGGTCAGATTTTTGCCAATTTCACAATGGACTGATGAATGATTTTATTTGATGAAAAACTAAATCATACATGAATGTTTCTTTCATATATTAATTCGCAACAAATTGAAATTAAATTTTCTTATTAATACGAAAAAGAAAATTCTAAACATTTTTTAGATGCAACATTGAAAAAAACATCACTGTGATATATATATAAGTGATGTCTGGTTAGAGCATTTTTCATACCACATCCACCGACAAAAAATGCCTCACTTCCCATACCCACCGGTACCAGAAACTTTTTACCCGCACTCGAGAATATAATTTTCTTCGCTCCTATTAAGCAATTCGAAGTCTTCAACAGCATTTCGAACACAACCCACACTCCGTATATCATATTTTTTTATAATCTTATTTAAATTTTATGATTTTGAAAAAATCCATTTTAACCCTTAGCTACCAATTGCATCCATTAAGATAAAATCGAATTTATACACATTTTCGACAATTTTCTGCCAACATATTAGGAAATTTGGAAATAATTGGAAATTAATGCATCGATGAGTAAGTGTTTATGGAGGAAATTTGTGATAAAGATTATTACTGTGTTTGAAGTTCATAAAAATATGAACATTTTCACTGGAAATTTCATCTTTGCAAAATTTTTCGAATTCCCCCATATCTGGTGTTCAGATCATAAAGTAGTCGGAAACCCTTTGCAGAAACAACAAACTTCAACTATTTCGTTTTCTGTAAACAGATCCCTAATTTCCATGATCGGGTGTGATTTAATTAAAGAAATGAAATAGGCGACAACTCCCTATCCAGCGGTGTTTTCAGATCTATATTAGTTAGTTAGTTATAATTGGCTAAAAAAATTCTATACAGACTTTCACTAATTGTAAGAAATGCATGTTGCTTATGATTAAAATACACATTGTAGGGAATGAAAAGCGTACCCGATAATAATTTTTTGCAACTGTGTGTTAAACCAGATACCCGCACATCACTAATATATATATATATATATAATATATATATATATATAATGAATTTTACCTTTAAAGGATATAACAATATAAAAACAAAATTAAACAAAATAATAAGAATAATAGAGGAAGTAAGGTTTTTTGTGACAATTGCAGAATGGAAAGAAATTACGTTTACATAAGATTACAGGACAAAGCAACGAGTTTAAAAGAAACGTTTATATATTAGAATTAAATTTAAAAGAACGTGCATAAAACCAATATCTACACTTTGAAATATGAAATTAGTAAGAGGAATGATACGAAAATAGAAGTTAAGAAATGATTTTGATTTATGAATTAAAGGAGATTTAAAAGATAGATATTTGGATGAACGAGAACTAAAAGTGCTTGAGGAAATGATCGATATTCATTAGCATCAAAGTCATAGCTTCCAACATAAGTAATTTGTTAATAAAAATATGATCAAGATATTTAAACTAAGTATATATATATATATATATATATATATATATGTGCATAGGGCCTATATAGATAGGCAAAGACTAAATATACAATATATCTTTCATGATCTGTATTTGGTTATGGAGTATTAGAAAGGATTACTTTTTTAACCGTTCTACGTCGTTTGAGATGTTTTTGTAACCCCACAATCCTTAATTACGTTGCAGAAACAAGGGAAGTTCCGGTAAATCAACAACAACTTATGACTTTTTATATCAACCTAAATGCCTAATTATGCCAAATAGCAGCAATGTTTAGCAGCTTAATTTACAATATTTACTGCATTCTATGATTATCGTCATTTGGGGTAACTTCGTCACCACAAGTTATTTAGTCTAACAAATACTAGGAATACTGTATTATGTCAGATCATTTTATATCTTAGATTGCATACATGCAGCTCTCTTTTCAAATTTCTAATGTTGCTTGTAAACAGTTGACGAAGTTGGTGATCAAGCTCTTTCAATCATGATTCATGATTCACAAGTAATGAAGATATTTTGATGATGGTAGTTCACCTGGATTACGAAATTTTGAAATCTAATATTGAACATGAAACATGTTTCGATGATCACAGTGATGTTCATTCAATTTCTAACCTATGACCCGATCTGACCTGTCTAACAATGATCCGCACCCCAAACCAATCAAAGAAGGATTACTATAGTATAATAAGCGCAAAAATGTTTTAGCATATAAGCATCAATGAAAACAAGACAAAATCAATAAGAAATACAAGTATAATTAGAATCTTTAGGAATTTTAAAGATTAAAGGGTTTGACTTCTTAATTGTTCCTTAATTCTGTTAGTGTTCTTCCTCCCTAACAATTATGAATGACCCTTGACACGATTTGTCTAAGATTGCCAAGCAACCCCACCTGTCGAATTTTTAACTTGAATGTCGGACGAGTTGACCCGTACCCACCCTGGAATGATATACAGAAATTTTAATTGCAGTATTAGGTCAAATCCGGGACATCTTGGTAATGCTGGACGTCAACATGCACCCTGGTTTTGCATTTAACCAATTACTATATATGTGAGAAGTTACACTGATTGATGCGTAAAATGCAGAAATTACTATTCCCGATACAGTCACATTGAAACAAGCTAGCCTATATCTAAATCAAATTTATAACATTGCTATGGACATTTGGTTTACTTCATGCCATCTTGTAAATTATTTTTTGACAAATTGTGGGCACTTTGCAAAAAATCGACGCACTATATACAAGAGGATTTGCAAAATTCATCAGTTAACATTATATTTCACAACATTTCACTTTGGCCATATTTGAGCAAAGGTAAGTGTTCTCTATTTGTGATATTTTTAATGTCTCTCAATGAGTACAACTTACAACAAACTTCATAGAAGAAAAAAGGGGAATGAACAAACGATAAGTCATTATTGCACTGATCGCAAGTGCCGTAGATAGGCACATGAGTTTGTCCTTAACATGATAAATTTTGCTCTCAAATTTTTTATACTTCGCTCTTGCTATTATTTAAGAAGCATTTTAAAAAAAGATTATAAAAGGTGTATTAAATGAAAGAGTAAGAAAAATTTGCATAAACAAATTAAGAAACAGAACTACAAATTTGCTTGGCTTAATAGAGACTCGTTTTGAGCTCGTTGTGTATCCAAATGCAGTGTTCATAAGCTCGGCTCGGCTTTGTGCGTTAGAAGCTCGGCTTATTGACAGGTCTGGTAGTAATGATTGTATTAATACATGTATCAAATACATGTGTGACTATCAGGCCTGTGGTTGCATTTGAAGTTTAGGAGGGTCATGACCCCGCAAAGTTCAATAAATTAATCATATTTTTATTCATATGAGATAGTTTCACCCTTTTTCATTGATTTTTTTAATTGAATTGCATTAGTATTATGTATATTTCAACTAAAAGATATTCACTCTAACTTAGTTACAGAATATTAGAATTAATACTATGGACTTTTGTATTCAGAATGCCAAAAAGAAGCGGGGCACAGTGGCCCAACAGGGAGGGTCATGGTCCCCTGGCCCTCCCCTAGCCACGGCCCTGGTCACTATGTGCGGCACTGAATTAATGACTCTATGATATTAAAGAAGACACGGTCTCCACTTGAAGAATAACGGAGAAGATCCCTTTTCTCCATGCAAATATTTACAAAATACTACAGAAAAGTGTTACAACTTTCAAAATTTGTTGTAAACCGCATGCTATGAGTGAAAGAATTTATGTAGATTTAACACAATTCTTTAAATTTATTTTATATTAAATAATATGAAATTTATAATTTGGGGTAAAAGAGTTACCCCAAACGACAATGCCCATACTTTAAAAGTAACGACGTAGAAGGGTTAAAATTAAAGTTTGAATTTACAGTATTTTACTAGTTTCCCGCGTTTTACGAAATACGATTTTCTATTATGTAGTGAACTGCAAGCACGAACAAGACTGACTTACAAAATGATTACAATCATTGTTATTACATACATGTTGCTGCATGAAACTACTGGTTTCGATTTTTTACGTTTAAGAGAAAGCCAAGTCCTAAAGTTTCTTGAATCAAAATTGAAAGGCATTCATTTCTCAAATATAATGAATTTGCTTCCAAGTAGTAGACTGAGTACACAAACAGTTAGTGATTCGACTTTGTCACTAAATCAAGCTGAGTATGACATTGAATCTAACCCTTATATACTTATCAAAGTTTCAGTCGATGAAGCAAACACTACTCTGTACAATTTTCCTTTGTTCTATGATTACTTGGACGATGGAAGCGTGTTTATTTTGAACACAGACTTTGAAATTTTTATCTGGCTAGGTTCACATTCACGACCGGAAGACTTTATGAAAGCCAAGGAGCTTAGCCAAAAATTTAATGAGTTCCAGCCTATGAAAGAAATCAAAATTGTTGATCAAAAAGACAAGCAGATCCTCATTGAGTTCTATAATTATTTCCCAGATGCTCCAGACTACCTTTTTGAATAATACTGTTTTTTGCTGGAATTTACATTATTTTAAATACAAATCGATACTGTTGTTGTATTTAAAAATATTAAGCGTTATATTGTTCTTATTTGGTTATATATATATATATATATATATATGTATGTATGTATGTATATATATATATATATATATATATAGTAGCATCGCGTCTTTAGGGGCCACTGGAGAATCTTGAAAAATTTATATCTAAAGCTGCAAATAATTGGAAAGAATACAAATTTCCATATTTTGAAGTTATTGAACTTACCCTAGTGAATAAATTTGGAAATTTTGGCAAAAAATTGCCAAATTATTGCCAAATATTTGGAAAGGATTTGCAAATCGCTTCCAAATATTTGGCAAATTTTCCAAATTGTATGCAAACTGTATGCAAACTTTCCAAATATTTGGCAAATTTTACCAAATATTTGACAAACTTTCCAAGTTTTGTGCTAAGTGATTTTTGTAGAATTTATGAAATTTTATTTAAACAATTACACTCATACATTTATGAAAAAATTAAACTTTCATCAGCTTTAGTTATTTATAACAGCAGTTGATTAAACTGCCTTCACAGTATATATTAAGATGTATACAGTAGACGTATAGATCCAATACAGACTAATCATAGTCTAAACTACAGCAATGAACTGCCAACCAAATGCATTAATGCATTACTATGCAAGTCAATGTCATAATTCTTAACTAATGCAACATTGAAAATTTTCCAATTAATTTTGTTTATATTCCGTAACAATTTGCTCAAAATTTTAGCAGTTATGAATTATAACTTAAGCATTTATAATTATGTTAGATTTAAAAATGATTTCTGGTATGAACATAAAAAACTAATAGAATACAGGTTATAACACTAGTCCATAACTAGTACTAATTGAGTATTTAAATGTTGCATAAATTATTCTTAGATATATAAATACTTTAATTGTTTATAACAGTAGTCAATGAAAAGTTGAAATTTTCGTTATATTGGTTCCAAAAATGTTTGAAATACTCAATTATATATTATGTACACGTTTATTTATTCAAATAAGCTTTAAATTAATGAATGTACAAATTGTACAAATTTGGAAAATTTGGCAATTATTTGGAAAATATTTGCCAAATATTTGGAATATTGCCATTTACAAAAATATTTGCCAAATTTTCCAAACGTATTTACTAGGGTAACTATTCCGTTTAATATATAAAGTTGCATAGTAATTAAAAAAACTGCTACGGACATCTCAAGCACAATATCTATCTAAAAACGAGAGCGACATTTAGTAAACTTATTTCGAATTGCAAAGTATTCATTCGCTTAATAGCCAATCAACAAAATCAAGGGCCAGTATATACTGGGCCCGTAAATAATGTGAATGTTTTTAAAGAATTATTCGAACTAAAGGTATGTTTACAACTTATCAATGAAATATAATACTTCGCAATCAAACGCTCAAATAGGACAAATTCAGCTGTAAGCGGATGTTACAGATCATGGGCTTTTAACCTAAAGCAAAACACTTAAGTTAAAAGCACTCTGTGTATTATCTGTTCCCACGAAACATAAGTTCCTGCTCGGGGACAAACTATGAAATGAAATAATGTTTTATTTCAAAGGGGGCAAATGGCACAAAGCCCTCCGTGTAACAGCTTGCACCAACAATGCAAGCATTTTAATTCAATTCTTACCAGCTATTTATCAAAATTAGTTAGTCGCACGAGGAAGTTTTTAAATGTTGATTACCCAAGTTGAAACACATACCCGAAATATGGGACTCTCAGTTCAGGTCCGTAGCCACGGGGGGTTGGGAGGGGTTAAACCCCCCCCCC